>JABUQX010070410.1:0-12500 GCA_015478945.1 Trachelipus rathkii | reverse complement strand
TTACAAAGATCCACACTTAACAACAGTAAAAAGTAACTAACAAGACTCAACGAAAAAACAACATTCCATTTCATGCTTTAATCAGCATATCTCCAACATGACAATTGTTAATTTACACTAACATAGTAATAATTAACAAAACAATTTTAGCTAACCGTACCTACAGCATAATGCTAATGGGTAAAGCCAACAGATTAAAGTTTTACTCTCACGTAAAGCTAAAACTTATGAACATTACATACTTAACACACCCACACAACACACACACACAACACACACACACACACATGGACACACACACCACACACACACATATCACACACACACACACACACACACCACACACACAAACCAAGACGAATAAACAGCCATCATATCATGTTAGTCAATAATCGAAGCAACGAGGGAAGTAAAAACAAAGTTTTTTCGTATTTATAACATATATTTCATTGAAAAAGCGTTATATAAATACAATAAAAACATATAAATACATAAAAATATAAGTTTATTTTAAATATATTTATTCATCTGAACAGGGGACATAGGATTCAACATAAATTGGGTACGTTATATATATCATCTCTGAAGATCAATACCCTTTGGAAAGAATGTAAGTATAAATGTCTTCAGCACACTAACCATTTTTTGCGGGGGCATATGTCGATTCACAGCACTCATTCTCTTGCATACAAGAGGAAGTAAACCTCATCGCAAGCTGATAGTTATTAAAGCATTTCTGTATACCGCATTATATGGGAAACCCACATGTTTCGGTTTAAATATCGTAGATTACACCATGTGCTATATGAGAGCTATATGTATTAAGTCATCGAGTATGTCAACATCGTTTAAGATGCGAAGTTAATTCGTTTTTTATTTTAAGCACGCGTGCACATATGTAATATTGTTTACATGCGTGTTTACGAACTTTGTTGTAAAGAGCCTCATTACAACATAGGGGATGGTCACTACAAAGATTATTCGACATGCTTGCCTCACATACTGTATCGAGGAGGTTTACAATATTTGTGGCGTACTCTCAAAGGGTTTTAATATTTGTCACATTACTGATTCTCTCCAAAGTCTCGAGGTAATTATAACTCTTTCTATTCTTTTCTATTAGAAAGGATCCGGTAGATCAACGTTATAGTGAAATTATCTAACTGGCGAAGACAACATAAGTGGTTCTAGAATAGAATAAGGGACGTGGGGTGTTCTCATCGGTCGTGTGACAATATTAGAAGCCCTTGAGGTAGGCGCCAATATTGAAAGCCGCGTCGGATTGTGTGACCTTCTAATCGTCACATGTATAGGTGTTCACAGGTTCGAAAGCCCTGAATATTAACAGCGGTTTGCTTAAAATAAAAAACGATTTAAACAACGCATACTTAATCAGATGTTAACATACCTCGGAGACTTAATATTATAGCTCACGGGTGGTAAATCTACGATTATTTACACCGAAACATATGGTTTCCCATATAATACAGTATACAGAATGCTTTAAAAACTATCAGCTTGGATGAGTTTACTTCTCTCCTGTATGAGAGAATGAGTGCTGTTGAATCGACATATGCCCGAAAAATGGTTTAGGTGTTGTCTGAAGACATTTATACTTAACAATTCTTTCATGGTATTAGGATCTTCGAGCAGATATATAGACGTACGATATCAATGGCTTGAATCGGCTTTTATAGGCTTTACGCTGTAATCTGAGATGAATAATATAGTTATAAATAAACTTATAATTTTTTATGTATTATAGTTATGTATTATTATGTAAACTTTAATATTTAACGTGAGAGTAGAGTTGCAGGGCTTTGCATAGAATGATTTTACATATTTGTATATAAAAGAAGTACGAAGAACTTGTTATAACTTCGAGCATCGGTGTAAGTATAGCCGATATATTGAAACATAGCATTGATGGTGAATGGCTGTTATATCGTCTTGTGTGGTGGTTGTGTGTGCTGTTGTGTGTTGTTTGTGATGTGTGTGTGTGTGTGTGTGTGTGTGTGTGTTGTGATGTGTGGTGTGTGTGTGTGGGTGCTGTAGTATATGTTTAATGTCATACGTTTTAGCTTGTGCGGAGGTAACTTTACTCTGTTTGCATTACCATTAGGCATTATGCTGTTGAGTGTTTACGAGTTATAGGAGTAACGGGTTTTTTTTGTCTAATGTATTAGCTATGTCTAGTAGTAAATTTAAGCATGGATGTCATGCTGGAGATATGTTTGGATAAAGCATGAATGAATGGTGTTTTTGTGAGTTCCTTGTAAGTTAACTTTACTAGGTGGTTAAGTGTGGATCTTTGTTAATGTTAGCTGTTTATTCTTACTAAGATGCTGTCAGGTTTGTGCGATTGGTATGAGATTCGTATATTCTTTTAGTTCATGTTACATTATGTTAGCTTAAATAAATAGTATAAGCTCTTGTTAACGTAGCATACTTCAACGTGCGTGCTATCGATATAGTATAGCGTATAAACGATTGACACCATGTTAGGTTATAGTATATTAGTAACAATATTAACATATGAGTCATGTAATCTAAGCAATTGTTATGTTAGAGATATGCTTGACCGGGTGTGAAATAAGTTACGTTTTTTGATGCTATGTTAGTTGAGCTTTACTGCTGTAGTTGTGAAACTTTTGTAATGTTGACGTTTATTCTGTTTATAAGATGAGTTAAGTTGTGTGCCGTTGTACATTATTTCTAGGTTCAGATGAATGCTAAGTATGGAGATTTTAATTTGTGAGACACTTCTTTTAGAATCTAGACTTCTTCAGTCTTACCGTGGAATCCGGGGAACGTGAATTTTTATGTATGTTTTTATCCGTAAAATACTACTGGCTGGCTGGCGAATGTGTGAGCGACATGGTGATAATCGAAAGTTAGATCTACAGTGAGATCACAGATGGGTTGCAGGAGGGTTGGGATAGGGAGGGTAGGGCTGGATGGGTGGCTTGATTGTAGGTGATTATGACTGGCTTAGGGTATGTAAACTAAGTTTTAGAAATTGTGAGGTTTAAATCATAAAGTGGTAAGAAATTTTAATCTTATTTATTTAATTTATTTAATTTATTTACTTTTTTTTCTCTGAATGGTTTCCTGATACCATTATTTCGAATTGGAAAGGCATAACAGATGTGATAATAAGCCTATCATAATATGACACACTAGGGATTTGTATCAGATACGACAACAAGTGTTATTAAGCTTGACACGGAGCGAGCAGTGGCTCCATCCAGCACGCGGGTGTCTGTGTCCTAACTCCTCATGACTCCTCTCTTAGCTCATTCTTCCGTACGTCCGTCATTCAGCATTCGATACGTGATACGGCGACTCGTTCTCCCTTTTGCGCTCCTACTTGAGTCGAGGCAATCTTGGCGTTACTGTGAGCTTGCTTGTCTGTGGTCTGCAATTGACCAAGCATTTCTTACTAGCTGTTATTCGGTGAAGGGGGAGCTCCGTGGCCCATCGCGATCTCTGTGGGGTCCCTGACTCCGAACGAATCCCACCAACTTCTCCGAGTTACATCCGTGGAGGTTAGGGGAGTGCGTGTGGCCGATCCGACTCCATAACTCCGTCTCCCGTATCCGATCGCTCCACCTTTCTCTGAGTTTTCTATCTCTATGTTAATTATTTTTATTTTTAAGAGGGCTAGCGCTGCCGGCACGCTTACGGGGTGGGGGACACAGAGAGCAAACGTTAGTAATTATTCTTGTGCTCCGACGAGAGTACGTCATTCATATACAAGCTCACGAGTCCAAATTTTTAGTACTAATACGTTAAGGCCCTAAGGTGCTGTTTGTGCAGACCGGAATTTGACCGTTGTGCGGCTAGGGGCGAACACCCCTTAGGGGTGACCTACGGCAACCAAAACTCATCTGTGATCAGTTTATCACCTTGCATAGAACAGTATACAGTTTGAAAGCGATACGTTAACTCTAACCCGTCATGTAGATATATATCGAACTCTGAACCCGGATGCGAAGAGAAACGGCTTGGCGGAAGTCCGAAGTCGGGAAGTGCGTTAAAAAACGATCAACCACCGCCCTTACAGGATCGTTTATTTTTATCTTTTCTTTTTGCGCGGAATTCGACTTCTAGAAAAAAAATTTCGAATTTTCCTCGAAAATGACATCTATCGATGTATATCAATAATTAATAGATGTGTTATGTGTATGCGCAAGCGCGCCCTACTCCAGCAACAGACTAGGTTAATCCTGCGCGCTGGAACAGGTAAGTAGATCCATCAGGCTGCGTCTCCGAACGAGATTACGTCATCACGCTCGAAGCCTAACTTGTCTCGTTAGGCTTAACTCATTCTCGGATTTGGAAGCCAAAAGGGTATAAACCGCGGCTGTAGCGCTACAGCTGCTCGGGGTGAGGCCCCCGTCGTATAGGTTTGTAGCATGCCTGACCAGTACGATTGAATTTACGTTAACCGGATTAGACAGTGCGCTTACGGCCGACTAATATAACAGTTATATTCAAGTTAAAAGGGCTGAATATCTCTATTTTCTCATATAGTGCGGAAAGCTAGGTCTCGTCATACTGTGCGCTGTGCAGCTACTAATATATATTGATATACCGTTGCTCATTATATATTAAGTTATGATGATAAATATATATATTATTATAATGATCGAGATAGATATATCTATGTTAAATATTATCTATATATGGTTAATCCATACTTAAATATAGATTATACACATTATATATGTATATATGTATGAGCTAGGTATATATACTATATATATATATATATATATCCGATATCGTTAGTAAGATATTCGAATAATCGAATAGATATCGGTATATCGTATATTTATTGCGGAAAATATTGCGGAATCGTAAGTGCAGAGCGAGAACATTAAGTTTGACCGATATGATGCTTATGTATATATATTTATATTGGTATAATATATAAAGTATATATACACATATATGTTATATGTATATTATATATATATATATATATAATATATATAGTATATAAATATATATATTATATAGTATTAGTAATATTGATATGGTTCAGCGACTACTGCCTAGAGTAGCACAAATATCATAATTCATAAATCTACAAACTAGCTACCGAGGAGAAACGAATAGCAGTGCTAGGAGATACTGTGTGCCTAATTTAGTAGCGGGAATATGTAAAAAAAAAAACGATATAAACTAAAATAAAATATAAAGAAATAAATATATGCTGGCAAAACTACAATAGGCGTACATGGGGTCGAAAGTGATAGCAGTTGTTTGGAATATTCCATCGTAAATTTTGGAATAGGGAAAATGTAAAAATAAAAAATATAAAAAAATTATAGCGTTAATTTATGTAATAATGATTAGAGGGCGCTTATTTAGAGACGCTATTTCTGTTCTCGTTAAAATAAATAAGAGTGCTTTTTCTTATTAAATTGTTTTTTTTTTAAACTGTAAGAATACCGGTCCAAGGGTATGAGCCTGCACCGGAATGGGGGTCAAGGAAGTCGGGGGAGGTCTTCTCGCCATTGCGGGACTAGCGGGTAGGACTAATTTGCCCCCCCTCCTGAGGAGAGGGTCGGTTCTGCCGGAAGGCCGCCGCTTCTTTGGTATTTGGCGTGTCGGCGGGGTATCGCTCCGCCGCTAGCCGCGTCTAACGGGGTATGGTAAATAGTGCGCAAAATTCCCCCCCCTGTGCTGGGCGACGCGACGTCGCTCGAGCCTCGCTAAATTGCGTGCTATGTGATAAGCCTTAAAAATATATATATTAATATAATATAGGTATAATATACTATATATAGTATTATATACTAATTACTATATATATATCGTTATAGTATATTTTAAATATTATATAATATATATATATATATATATATATATATATCTATATATATAATACTTATGTCGCTGCAGCATCACGAGGCGCCTAAAAAAAAATGCTAATTTTTATGTTTAATTTTTTTTTTTGTTTTTTTATCTTTTTTAGCATTATTTCCGAACAAATTTAAGAGATTTGCCGTAAAAAATGTATTTCATTTCCCTGTAGCTTTTGAAGTTTTCGAGATATGATTTTTTTTTTCTTTTCTTATTATATTTTATTTATTTTATTTTTTTATTTTTTTACAGTTTCCTCGTAATAATTTTGCGCTAGGATTGCATGCAGCAAAAATCGTATTCCTTGTTACGGTAGCTGTAGTAAGTTTTTTGAGATACTGGATTATGTGGCTCTTCTAGAGGCTGGCCTATATATATATATAATTACAGTATCATCTCTTCTTTGAAGTTTCGAACCGTAGTGCTCGAGTTGTTATCCAGGTGACGTCATCAGAAAGAGAATATTAATTATGAAATAAGTAATTAATTAGTCAATTAATAAATAATAAATAAAGAAATTAATTAAATAAATTTAAGCTATTTTAAACATGTAACAGCGAGCAATATTCTTCTTACGTCATCTACGAATTAATTAAGTAATATGTTGAGTAATCTAATTGACTTAGAAAAATGTAAATAGCTATGTTACTAGAGTGAGGCTAGTAAAAAAAAATTACGTGGGTGAGGCTTCTCGGCTATTTTAAGGCTCTTTTATAGAAAAGAAACATGTTTTTTAAACAATTTGCTCTACTTATATTAATGTATAAATTTTTTGGAAAGCAATATTAATGCTCTCTAGGAACTTTAGTACGTTTGATGTTCAAGTACTGTTTTATTGCCTGCTACATGCATAAGAGAATGCCATATATATTCAATATAGTGGAATAATATATGTGAACAGATAATAGGCTGAATCGCACCATGAAAAATTTCATTTTAATTAAGAGTGAAGCCCAGTTTTTGGGGTTCGGCTCCAACATCTGTGTAGGGATCTTTTCCCGTTTCTGGATATCTTTCTTCTCTCTTCCCTCTCCTTCTTCTGTCTTTTTTCATCTGGACTACAAAACACCCCCGTATAAAATTTGAAAACTATCAGAATCGAGTTCTATAGAACATATAGTATGCTATCTCACTGGCCATTATTTTATCTTATTTCAAAATTCAACTTCCAGCTCCGGCTAAAGCCGCTCGCATGCAATGACTTTTTGATTGTTTTTTAGTTTTTTGGCTCCTCCGTATCTGAAGCTTCTGATGTGCGATTTTTTTTCTCAAGTTTTCTGATATTATCGGCGCATCTGGTGAGTTTTGCCCTTTTTTAATAGTTTATTGATCTCGTTGATCCCTTCCTGGGGTGTTAGCAGGCTGCTCGGCATAGTAGACTTGATAAGCTCTCAAATCACGTTCTAGGGGGCGCATTAATGCATATATGAAAGAGCACGCAGTGGCCGCTGGTCTATTATATGGTCCTATTATTATCTTACATAAGATCAGCTGCCTAGCTGCGGAATCAGTGCTCGCGTATCATTAGGCTCAGTCTTGCAGACTCAGCGATACCTGCTCAGCTCTGATCCATTAGTAAATCCTATACGGTTGCTTATTTTTCGTCATACCTGACATGCGCATAATAAGTTTGGGAAATCTAGCTACCCCTAGGTCATGAAGGCGTAGGTTTGGGCGGGAAAGTCTTTGGCTGCCGGGAAGGTGACTCATGTAACAGTGAGCAGAGGGTAGGCAGTTGTAAGAGGATACCGATATACTGTATATAACGATATGTATATATAGTATACTTATTATATATATATATATATATATAATATTGTATATATTATATATATATATATATATATATGATATATATTATATATAATATAATATAATATATTAGTATATATATGTATATTATATATTAATATATTATATATATAGTATATAGTATATAATATATATGATATATATATTAATTATATATAAGCATCAGAGGCTGAGTAGGGTTTATGGATGAAATAGGGGCTAGATTAAGTACTGAATTATTTGCTTATATAGTCAGTATATAACTATATAGTATATATACTATATATATATTATATATATAATATATATTATATATATATATTATATATATATATATATATATGTATATATATATATTATATGATATATATTATATATTATATATGTATATTATATATATAGTATAAATATATATATTTATATATTATTATATATATAATATTATATATAATATATCTAAATATATTTAATATTATATATATATTATAATATATATGTTATAATATAATATATATATATATATATATTATTTTATATTATATATTAATGATATATATTAGTAGATATATATTACAATGCTGATAACTATTAACAAATATAATCATACTCAACTAATCTAGGATAGGGCGCTGTTAGCCTGTTTAGTTGTTCAGTCTATCGTCTGCATCCTTAGAAAACCGAGAAAGCTGCTTACCACAGTGGCTAGAAACAATCTAGAACGATTCTTCGATAGTTGCAAATGGTTTCGTACGAAGCTAAGTCTCCTTCGAGTTGAAACACTCTACAGAGTAGGGTATTGGTATCGCATCTATGCATAGAACTGGCATTCAATTGCGGATCCATTATATAGTTATATATATATAGTATAATATATAGGAATATATACTATATTGATAATATTAATGATATATTAATATATAATATAATTATATTTATATATAATATAGTATATATAGATATATATTATACTAGGGTGATATTATATTCTATATAAGTAGAATATATATATTAGTGTAAATTAGGGCCCACGCTGATAGTATAATATTATATATGAGTATAATATAGGTATATTGATATTATAACTTACTAATATATATTTAGTTATATTAGTATATCATATAATGAGTTTAAAATGAAGTCATGAAATATATTAATTATATAATAGATAGTATAAGGTAGTATATAATAGAGTATGATATAGTACATTGTATCGATATATGATATATTATATATATATATATATATATATATATTAATACTATATATATATATATATAATATAATATGTAATATATATGAATATATTTAATTTACTTTGATTTTTTATCATTTGATTATATTAGTTATTGTAATTGTTATTTATTAGTTATTTATTTCTATATATATTACTATATATTATTATTATAGTATAATATATATATATATATATATGATATAAGTACATTATATGATTATGATATGATGCATATATATATATGAGCCATGGATATTAGTGACATAGTAAAGTGGATAGTTGATAATAGTATATTAGTATAGTATATATGAATATATGATAATATAATTGATATAGTTGTATGTATATTATAATATATATATATATATAATATATATATAATAGTTATATGATATTATAATATATATATATATATTTATTATTATATAATGATTAATATATATATATACTATAGTAATTATATAGTATATATATATATATTATATATATATAATATATATATATATATAATGTATATATAGTTATATATTTTGATATTGCTGTCATTATTCAAAGCTAAATATGCAGATGGCTGCGCATAGAGAAGAATGTGAAAGAATCAATTTCTTAATATAATAGCTTCCAAAATACGTAGCAAGTGAACGTCTAAGCGAATACAATGATGGGACAATACATACATACTACATACATAACTTCATACATAATGACATTACAATACAGTATACATTAAAAGACCCCCAATTAAAAAAACATACCCCAATTACAATTACAAAAAAATACATTACGTATTACGTACATATTAAAAGAGTAAATATCAAAAAGTACATAATGTATAACTAAAGAACGTCTTTGTTATTAGTCAGTTATATATTATTCGATGCATAATTTAAACTAGCTAAAAGGTAAGGAGAATTAATTCATATAATGCTAATGATTAATTGAAACCTAGTTGTAGGAAAAGAAAATACGACGCCGTCTGATAATCAGCATGAAAATATGCATTACCTCAGCTAACAAAGGTATTTATGATATTTAAAAAATCTTGTCGTATTTTTGAGCAGAAATTATATTATGGATGCATATTACAAATTAAAAACTTTTTTTCTTTTTTTCAGTGAATAAAGAAATTTCCGCTTCACATATTTATATAGTTCGAATGATATGGAGTTGGCTTTACTGAATAGATCCTAGGCAGTCTATAATTGTTTGTTTTTTTTTATTTCACTCCTCGAGAAGATGTTTAATCGCCTCATCCGGTCCTAAAGCCTCAGCTCTAGGATGAGAGGGAATTTTGTTTACCCCCCAGACGCCTGAACATGTGGTCCTAAGGTGCAGTGAATGGCTTACGTAGCTGATATCGTTCGGCGGCGAGGCCACATTGGATTCCCTCCAAGGCAGGGTACAAGCTCTGGCCGATTCCATGCAACTCGTAGGCAGCGCCGAAATTGTTCTCATTGCCGTCGGTGAGTACTCGGTCTCGGATCCGCGAGCTGATGCTGAGATTCCTCTTCCGCGAGTACCGCGCGACCGTCGAAACATGGTCCGTGTACGGCTAAGAACGTTCACCGTAAGGTTTACTCAAGCACCCGTTTTCTCATGGCCATAATTGCTGACGTAGCATCGAAATGATGAGTCACATGAAGATTTTACTCCTCCATGCAGCGGATTCAACATTGGACCCCCGTCGCAGGCGTAACCAATAACGGATCTCCACACTAGGGTATCCACGTCCCCACACACCGACGCCACAGCGTAAGCGAATCAGTTTGGAGCGTACGGGAATGCGAATTTCCATTGCTCGGGGGACTAGCACTGAAAGACGAAAGAGAAGGATTTCGGGTAGAGGGCAGATGCGCGGAAGAAGCGAGGCATCTGAAACCTAGGGAAGGGTGAGAGACCAGCCTCTGGAAAAGCGAATGGCCACACATCCACCCAGTGCACCGAAATAAAAGAATGAACCGGAGTTGGCTAGTTTCTTCCTCCAGACCATTATATCATTTCCATCTGGGCGGAATAATTTCGAGGTGTACGAATTTTATTGAATAATTAGATGATGGATCCAGTGAACAAATGTGGGCTAAGGCATTTTCACCGACCGGGTGAACAGACGCGGCACTCTAATGGAGGGTCTGGTTTTTCAAGCTGTTTTGTAGTTGTTCTTCGCTGCGAGGAGCACTGCATGGCAGTATATGCTCTGCGCCCGGCAAGCAAGTGTCCAGAGAGGCGCGCCGCCCCCGCCCACGCAACGTCAAGGTAAGAAACAACTGCGGGAAGTCTAAACAAATGCGGGGGAGATGTTTGTCTTATCTTGTGTGTTGGCTATAGCCTAGCAGATATATCGTCTATATTTCTTATATTGATGTGATTGGCCTTATATGTCTCGATCGTAATAGTTAGAGTTAGCTCATGCGTAGAAAAAATTTATATTATTTCTTTTAGAAGTAATCGATGTTTTTGATATGGGGATGAATCAGGCAACGCTGCGACATGTTGTTATAAAAAATGATACATTTACGATTTAATTTATAGAGGAACATTGCTATTTGCGGTGTTTCCTTTTAATTATTACATTTTACGTTGCAAAATAAGTTAAGGTATGGTAAGAATTGTTTAAGTAGACACATTTTTCTGTGTATAACTATAACAAAGATAAGTATATCTATAACCTAAACTAGTGGTCGCTCCTACTGAATTTAAACAAAAAAAGAATCGGTAGGAGGTAATATTTCATATATGAGCGGCGGTTTTTTAAGTATGGCTTTACATGGGGGCGAAAAGTATTTTAAAAGTAAACTACTTATCGGAAAATAATTTAGATTTTTCGGTCAGATGGAGCTAAACTCAACTATTGCGGCTAGCTACTATAGTTCTTTTATTGAGTTCGTTAAGCCTAAGTAAGGTGCTGGTTTCTAATAAAATTTTTTAATTGAATGATTAAGGCGTTGTAAATGTTTGGTCTATAGATGTTTATGAGTGTTACAATTTAGTATATATAATATTTGGTTTTATAGTTTTCTTATTGAGTTTTGAGCAGGTAGGTACTGGGTTCCATATAGTACTTTATCGAGTTGTTGATAGCAATAGGTTAGGTCTTTGGTTTCTATAGTTCTTTTATTGGAAAGTTAAATTGTAGTTTTGGTAGGCTAGCTTTGTTCATGTATAGTTATTAATTAAAGTGGCTAAGTCCTAGTAGGTATTTGAAGTTTACATAGTCCTTATGGAGTGGATAAGCTAAGTATATCATATCTTGGATTGCTATACTTCTTCGATCGAGATGTTTAAGCTACTAGATACTGGCTTCCATAGTTCTTATATTCAGTGGTTAAGGTTTAGTTAGGCAATTGAAATGAATCTCTCTAAACATTTTCTGGTTGCTAAAAGAATTAAATAAAGCGGTTTTGAAATAGTTCATATATTATAGATATCAACCTCGCTAAATTAGTAATCATTTTTACAGAGAACTTGTCTGGTAACTGTTGAAGAAATTTAGCGATAGACTCATTTTGTTGCGTCATTGATTCTTAGCGATGTGGTATGCGTAATAATGATGTTAATATGCATAACTGTTTCATGCAATATTCTTAATATAATAAGACGTAAT
>JABUQX010070409.1:12500-48932 GCA_015478945.1 Trachelipus rathkii | reverse complement strand
ATAAATAATAATAATAATAATTAATACATAATAATAATATAATAATACATAATAAAATAATAATAAATAATAATAGATAAAAGAAAATCCCGCATTACTGATATAAAAAAAACACTCAATTGACAATATTTTGAGTTAATCATCAAAGTGCGAATAATATAAATGTAATGAATAATTAAATATTTCTAAACATTAAAACGTAGAATTGATTTATAATTAAAAATACATGTTACGCTCAGCAGAGAAGAAACATGTATCTTTGTTTATTATCCTAATACTTCAAAATTGACATGGCTAAATGATGAAATGCCTACAAGCAGTAATATTCAAATAGAAAACAAAAAACGTAGGCATACCGACATAAGGTGTTAATAATTTCAAGAGGAGAGTGAATAGGGGATTGCCTATACCTGATTTATTGATTTGATTCGCATTTCACTCTCACGGAAAAATATACGTTATTTATAAAATTTCATAACAAACTTTATGTACCTAATAGAATTTACACTAATGACTAGTTATAAAAGTCTATAAACAAAAAAAAGGCATATACTTTATCGATAGAGCCGGTTAATAATACAATTACTTTGTTCAACGTAATGTGCATTGTATATGATATTCTTAGTGACAGAATTTAATAAAATTTGAAAGTAGTTAAGTTATTCCTTGATAAAATATTTTTTTAAATAAAAGTGTTATACGAATTATTTAAATTAAAACATTAAATGTCTTAATCAAATTGTAACAGTTATGTTTGATACTAAGAACCTCTGCTTGAGTGATCGTCTGATAACAGTTGGTGGTGGTAGTTGTGGTGTGTGTGCGATAATTGTTAGTGTTGAGGTGTGGATAGGTGTTGTGATGTATGTGTGATGTGTGTTGTGTGTAGTGTATGTGTAGTGTGTGTATGCTGTAGAAAATGTGTGAAATTAAATAATAAAAAAAAATCAACAGCACACAAATAAGCATAACGAGTAAGAAAAGGAGCCAACAAACAAATAACACAAGACTAAGTAATAAAATAAATAAAACAAACCCAACACAGAATATAAAAAACAACAACATAAAAATCAACTAAAATACGATTAAAAAAAATAACCAAATAAAAATAAAAATAAAATTAAAAAATAAAAATAAAAATAAATAAAAATAAAAATTTACAAACAATAAAAAGATAATTAAAAACAAAATAAAAAACATAAATGTAATAAAATATAGTAGAGTTAAATAGCAAGAATAAAAGCATAGTGAGTTAAAAAGCAGTTAAAAAACCACTTATGAGATTAAGGCCTTCCACCAATGAGTGCCAGTTGAGCGATCCCAACACCGTCAAGAGTATAAACCACAGTAAATTCTAAGTACACGATTAATAGTCAAAAAGCATATAACTAAGCCGCATTAGCTTTGCTTTCGAAGGTCACACTTCTCTATTTGATTATTATCTAAGTTTATTTTATGGCCTTTTAATGAGTATGTAATAGTTAATACTATATGAGTTGAACAGACGAGTAAAACAATATGATTTAAAATTCAGTATGCAAAAACAATTCGGTCAGTTTAAGAGAGCAGAGTAAGAGTAACATATTGAATACATACAAAAGTGAGCATAAGGCATAAGCCATCTTGTATGGTGCTATAAGTAACACCCTTTAACTTGAATTTACTGCTTCAATTATACATAGTCAATTATTGAAGAATTCATTTGTGATAATGTTAAAAGTCTTGATATTAATGTTAAACAGCTTAGATAAAAAATCAGATGATGTTAGTATAGCTAGTGATAAAAACATGTCCCATGATTTAACAGCTGTAATAGCATGATAATAAACATTAAAGCATACACAAGCCCTTATTGGGCTGTTTATATTGCCGTCAACACGCATTCCAACTCTTAATGATTCAGTTGCACTAATTATAACAACGACTTATAACCTACTTATAATGTTTAATTACTATTTTGGTTACAATTATATGCAAAGTTAAAAACATCATGAAATGTTTTTAAGAAATGCCAGATTATAAAACTATGAATTATTGTATTCTAAAGTGCCAGTTAAAAGCAGTTAATAATCAAAATAGTGAATCAATGACTATATCCATCGCTTTCGTTGATGATTGTAACACCTCTTTATGCAATTGTACTGAGTATACTGCTTCTTAAAAGGTCTGACTAATCTTTAGAATATATGTTATATTTAGTATAAAATTTAATTTATAAGATCAAAAATCTTTTGTGTACATTAAATTGCAGAATTTTTTTCAAGTCAAACTATCATGGTTTTTTCCGTGACTGCTAAAACAAACTAAAATTTTTTTCAATACAAAATTTGGTATAATATTTAATTACAATTTAAAGAAAATTATATGTTATATTCAGAAGAAATTATTTTTTTTTTATTTTTTTATTAGACGAAATAATAATTATATAGAATAAGGTAGTAAGAGATAATTGTATAGAATGTATTAAGAATGAACTTAGATAGGGGTGCACTGAGGTACAAAAGGTGTTAAACATTTTGGATGAGCTTTGTAGGAATTGCGACTCGCTAACAATACAGTTATATCTGATTATTTAAATTATAGATTTATAAATATAGAGTATGATATAAAATATTTCAGTATATATTGACTCTATAGTTATGGTATTATATTAAATAGTTTGTCAATCTCATTCGCTGAGTTGATTGTATTATATTGGCGCACGTGGCGGTACGCGTGCATGAACGTGATCGAACTCGAAGATTGCGGACACGTGCGGAAGAATACTGCGCATTGTTTCGTGTGCGCGCACACGTCTGCGTGCACCGGAGATGCGGAAGAGGAGTGAGCGGCCGGATAATTCTCTGGCTTGTATCTATATTAGTCGCGGACGGTGTGCCACACATCACCCTGGGTGGGTTAGCTATTCTGAAATTTTGATCATAGTGGTTGGGATAGACCATGTGTAAATCTAATTAATGAATCTAATGTCGTCATCGATGTGAGGTGTTTACCGGCAGTAAACGGTAAGCAAATGCGTTAGAAAAAATGCCAGTACACAATAATTTATCTAGTTTTTTGTAGTATCTATTTTTCTTATGTGAAACATCGGACTCACTATGTGTTAAAATTGGAATTTCTCAAATTGGACACTTGCGGGAATCCCCATGTAGCTTGATTATGGCATATCTGGCTCCTACATGTCCATTAGTTGAGCATACAACACAATGATTAAAGATGGCTATGGCCAACAAAGGAGGCTCATGAATAAAATCGACGTAAGTACTGCTTTCAGTGCCTGATCACCGTGTTAGTCGCATGTGAGTTCACCTGTGTTATGAGTAGAAGAGTGTATAATATAGTAAATAGCGCTAGACGTTGAGCAGTGTATCAAACTCTGAGTGGTTATAGTGTTAGAAACTGGACAGCATGGTTGGACAAGTCATAAATGATGTCAAGTTGTCTTCCGCTCCAATACGCCTTCTTTTCAACAGTGTAAATGATGTAGTGTTGTTTACTCAGTACTAATGTGAGCACTTTAGTGTCTTGTGAATTATGTTGCTATACGTTATTTGCCTTTCGTTAGTTCTCCAAAGTCCGTTATAAAGTGATATAGTGATATACTGGAGTCGTTGTGTAGTGTACAGTCTTAGATGCATATCGGTCAGAAGGGTTTATTGTCATATATAGTGTGGTCTTTTTATAAAGTGTCATAGATTTGTGTTAAGTGGTCATAGTGGAATGATCGGTGTAATAAGGTATAGTGTATGGTGTATGGTTGCTGTGTGCAGAGTAATTTATTATACTATATATTATACTTATATTTATTTTGTATTACTATATATCTACTATATATATATATAATATATATATATATATATATAAATATTAAGAGTATAATATAGATAGTAATACATTAAGGCCTATAAGTGATAGAACAAAGAGCTAACTCATAGTAGGCAAGATGCTCTCTAAGCAGCATTAATAATAATACACCTCAATCCGATTCTCTTAACAATACCTTATAACCTGAGGCGGGTAGGACCGCCCATATTAGGGTTTATTCTAGCTCAGGGGAGGCATAGAAAAGGCCTTGAGAAAATAGTCGGCACTCAGTTTAAGAGCACGATTGTGTCACGTAGTCTGGCACTATGTGGCCACTCACTTTTGAGCACGTGCATTGGCACTCATTTGGCAACATCGACTTGGCACTCACCTGGCCACCCCTCACATACGCAGTAGAACACTACAATAGAACATCCCTTAGATACTCCTTACATGTGAGTTTGTGGAACCATGTCAAAGTGTGACACCAGTCATAAAAATCTTGTGATACGATACGAAAAAGCTTACAAAAGGATTGAGTCGAAATGAATAAGATACACTCACTAAAAGGATTTGCAACGACATTGTTACCCTGGAATACCAATAATAGGTACTGATTTCTCGAAAAATTTGGAGTTCACAACAATATAACCTCTAAGCGACACAGAAACCAAAAGGAGAATTGACGAAAACCAATAGGTCGTGCCAAAATATGGGACTGGCCACCAAAAATTAGGCGTGAAAGGAAAATAAACTTTAAATATATGCCAACAATAAGTACGAACAAAGTATACATGGTCAACTTAAAAGACCCAAAAGGTATGTTGGAGTTGCAGAAAGTGAATCTGGTGCATCTGTAAAACGTGATGGATATTAAGGGAATCCAGAGACGCAATGTGCCAGTTGAAGAATTTAGCGTTTGTATTAGATACATGGTAAGAAATCTGCATTTTTCCCACTGCTCATTTAACTATGCGAGATGAGTGTAAGCTGTCACTTAGTGAATGATGGTTGCTGTATCAATATCGTATCTTACGATATTTTGTCCATTGATACCGGTGTTTCGATGTACGTGTTACCTTGCAAGTAATGTCTGATATCAGTCGGGGCTTAACTTTGTGATGTTTGATGTTTGTGTGTAGGTATGTGGTAAGTCTTGATGTAGTGGTGTGTGTTGACGTAAGGCATCAAAAGTATGAGGCTCAAAGTCCGACGGCATCCAAAGCTGACGGCAATAATCTGAGGCATCAAACTGTTTGAGATCAATCGCTGACTCATCAATGCCTGACTGACAGTCCAATCCGATTCAAAGTTGGATAAAAAAAATTCAGATTCCGAGCACAAATTACCAATCTGAGCGCATCAAAAATATCAGTGTGCTTGTTGTGTAGAATTTATATGATCATAGATAATAATACACTATTAAAATATTATTATATATATAATATAGTAAGATAGAACATACATTTTCTTATACCTATAATAAATTATTATACTAACTATATATAATTATATAATATATTTATATATAAGATATTATATACGGATAGCCACGCGTGTGTGTTAGTTACATGGTGCTGTGTGGTGATTGAGATGTGTGTGCGCTCGTGTGATGTTGTGAGTGTATTGTTGACTCTGCAAACTCGGAAAATACCAAGTTTTCGAACAGCTCCAATACAGGTCATGATAGCCTAACAAGACCATACATGTTTACACAAGAATACCTACCCAAAGGCAAGGTGCAAGGTAAAACATAGATGAGACTCAATATAAATCCCTACCTATATATCACCTCTCAATGACTATAAGTAATGATATCAATTTTTAATGAATGGGATCTCAAAATTTCAGCATTATTTACACGCTAACCAAAGGCAAAATATCAAAGCCCAAAAACATCCCGAAATAATCCACAAGGAATAAAACAGAATACTATAGAAAACGGCTGCATACAGCCCCTCTAAAGGATGGTATCTTCAAAGAAAATAGGGGGTCCGCAATACTACGACAGACCTGCTTAACCGCATCCGCTCTAGGCAAGCTCCCTTCTCAACGTCATAGGGAAGTGCTGTAAAACAAGCGTCAAGGCCCAAAAAAAAGAGTAAAGGCCCAACAACCGCGATACCCCGGTCAAAAAAAGGTCAGGAACTAAAACCCTACCCCCAAATTTAGGTTCACAAATAGTCATGTACTGATACTACTATACACTCATTGCTTCTGCATCACCAATGCCTTACTTACCCTAAATTTTTTAGAGGCAATACCCACCCTCTGATCTTACCTAATTCCTCACAAGCTCTACGAATCAATTTGACCTCCCCATCCCCGACCTTACCTCAAAAAAACAGAATTTCAACGAATCTTCACTGTTCTCAGTTAAAACTAAAACTATTATTCAATGAATACTAAAAATTTTACACTAGTCTGCCTCCAATAAATTAAGGTATATATCATAAATAGAGTCTGCAGCTCTAAGAGAAGGCCAACTACATCAAAATTCCTACACTATACAAAAACAATCAAAAAGCCTCCCCCCACACCTCCCAGATCCTACTTACCTGTTCCCCAATTTCCCACGGACCAGATAAAAAATCTCCTTCCAAAAAAACATCCATTTCACTCAATCTAACACCTTCCCCCTCAATAAAAAGGTGATATTCTCCCCCCAAAAGTTAAAAGCCCCGACACTTGAATGGTATCCGCATACCATGCAGAGAATGCAACCCTGGCGTTCAATTTCGGTCCGAAACTAAACGATATGCAGACGGATTAAAACAGACATATTCATGATCTAGATACCGCGAACTTTAAACTCTGCTACCTTCTTCCTCATAGCAAACCAACTATAACCATATTCCATCATATATAAATAATGCAAATTCCAAATTTCCACCTTCAGGAAACTAGTAAGGAAAGCAAAATATAAAATTCACTTCATAGCATTAGAAAATTAATGTGGCGAAATATAATAAACTAATTAACCAACACATACAAGAGTAAACATGGGAAACCAGAAAGAATAACACTGAGGAACTAAGCGATTCATAAAATTCAACTGATGAAACTGAAATATAAAAAGGAACTCACGTAATTATTCTATCAAAATAGAAAACTAATCAATAAACACTAACCACACCAACAATATACCAATTAAAACTTCATTAGTCAGATCTAATGTTGTCGACTCTTCTGATTTCTTCATCTCAGTAAATAGAATCCATGCGACGAACACTAGTAAGAAATGGGAAAAGATCACAAAGAACTAACCGGCACATTATAGAGGCGACAAACGTAGCAGTGATTAACATATTAATAAAGGAAAAAAATAAGGTTGTAAATTATATATATATATCATAAAAAGACCTAAATAGATGAAATTGCCTTGACGCTCCTCGCAGTTTATCAAAATGTACAGAATAAATAATGTTGGAGAATAATAAAAAAACATCGTTTAAGTTTATGACAATTGCGTAGGTAGAAATAAAAATCTGAATACGTAAGCACATGTGAATAAAGACATAAGGAAATGACATTCTGAAGAGAAAGGCGAATAGATGACTCTCTCAGGGCTTCAAATTTTCATAAGTAGTATCCAATAAATAAATTTTTATAAAGTAAGGTTTGATCTTCTTAAGCAAGTTTATATATAATCACCTACATAAGCAATATATATAAAAGAATACACATAAATATAGAATAATAATTAATAAGGATAATTAATATATTATAAAGTAGTTTATACAATAAAGCTAACGTATATTATCTATTACTTTAATATTACAAAATTATTTAAAATATATAATAATATACTATATAATAATATTACTATAAATATCATATATATAATATTATATATATATATAATATATTATATATAAATATAATATAATATAATCTAATATATGATATAATATATATATACTATTACATAAATCATAACATATAATATATAATAATAACTATTATACTACTTAGTAATACAGATAGCATGATATATATATTGATACCTATATATATTATAATATATACTATAATATACCTAAGACGATAATATAAACATATACTCTACAATATATAATATAATAATATAGTACTAACAATATATAACTATATATATCATATTAACTATAATAATATATACTGTAGTTAATATATGTATATAATATAATATATATATATAATATATCATATATATATAATGAATATATATATAATATATATATATATAATATATATATAAATTGCATATATATATATCATTATAATATTCTAATATATATATTATAATTAATAGATATACTATATTATATATATAAATATATATATATATATACTATATATATATCATAATATATATATATATATTATATATATATAATATATATCATATCTATATACCTAATATATATTACTATATATATAATATATAGTAAACAAATATTCATATATATATATATATAATATACTTATTATATATTATATATAACTAAATTAAAAAATTAATATTAATATATATATTATAATACTACTAATATATATATATATATCATTAAATACTATACTATATATATATATAATATAATATATTATATATTATAATATTATATACTATATAATATATTATTATATATATAGTAATATATACATGACTATTATATACTATATATATATATACATTATACTACAATCAGTACCTTACGGGATAAAGAGATTAAAGATACTCAGCTAGGCAATTCAACCTGCTGGTAGAAAGGTCTCGCAGAGATGGCTAGTGGGAGCCAGAGTAGACGTTGATGAAAACGCAAATGCTTACTATTTCTTCAGCCGTTCAAAAAGAGTTGTTGTGAGAGTGGAATCACTCCATATATTTTACGAGCAAAATTCATAAAAGAATCGAGACGACGCTCCTATATAGAGGATAGAAAATGAGCTGCTGTGGAAGAAATTTTATTGCAAGGCACTCAGAACGCTTTGCCTCTTAGAGCTTCTTTAGAAAACAAAGTATCATGTTTATTCTTTCAAAAAGAGCCAAAGAAAAAAGACCATCGACCAAAAAGTCAAATTAAATGGACACTACCAGATTGATGTTGTGCATGTATGAGGAGAAGATATATAATAGTTGTGTGGAAAATTATTGTCGAATAGGAAAGATGGAGAAAACTAAATTTCTTTGAGCATTGGATAATCCACGAAGTGCTTCCTTCCAAACACTCAATTAGAATCATTCAGAAAAGGAATCAAAAGATACATTCCTTATTCCAAGTTTGCCCAGCCATCCCAGCGTTGAAGATATGTGTTGCTGTTGGGAGACGAGATTGCACAGTAGGACATCGAAGGGCCCAGATGAAGGGTAGGAAGCTCGTCGGCATATACGGAATACATACAAACGTGAAAGTAATTGAGGAGTAAAGAAATATTGAGAAAGGTAGCGATAGGCAGACAGTTCCGGGTAGGCAAGAACTCCCTGCAAAAACACCCCATATTACTAGATTATAGACACTGAACCGGTAGCTGTCTACAGCAATAGAACGACCGGAAATGAAATCAGAGAGATGGTCACTTAGAGAAGGATAAATACCGAAAGAGAGAATTTAGAAATCAATCGAGGACTTTTGATATGTCCAGAGCCACACCGAAACAAAGCAATAAAAGAATAAAGCAATAAACGATAGTAAATGGGTTGAGAAAGATCCCATTAGTTTCTCGACACAAGGCTAAATGGAGCACGCACGTTTCTGTAGAATGGGGTGGTCCAATGATAGAGGCAAGGAGGCGAATAGTTCATTCAAAGGCATACAATGCAAAGCCGATGGAAGCGCCATGTTTTTTGAGAACACAAGTATATAATATTAATCATGACGGTATTAATTTTTAAAATTTAACGGCCCAAGCATTATCATTTATATGTAAGAAATAAGTTTCTAGAAAAAAATTACAATATTTTGCATAAATGAGTTGGAGAGAGGTGGAGAAGGAGGAATAACCACGGAATTATCTAAAACGGAATTAGAGGCCAAGGTTTGAGCAAAGAGTTCAGCCTTAGTTGAAGGGAAAACGGCAGTTGTGCAGTCGAAAGATACTAGAGGAAGGAAAGAGGAAGAAAAGTTCGTTAATATTCTTTTGCAAAATGCGAGAAAGGACGTGAGGAAGAGGAACCAGTAATAAAATTAATGTATTTTCTGCTAAGAAAAGAGGTTTTAGTGTCACGAGGAATATATTTTACTCGTTTCTGGGATGAAATATAAGTTCCGTGTATTTCTGGAGTTATGAAACGACGGTAATTCCTGAAGGCGCCGTCTCTACATCGAATAGAACGATAACAAGCATAGATAAATCAACGTTTGTTAGGTTTAATTAAAGGGAAATAATATGGAATGTACGCCTCCATGCTAAAGAGAGTAACCTTGATAAAGCTCTCAGAACACTTCGAAGGATCTTTACCACGGAAGCAGTATTCATTCCATGGAGTATCAAAGAAGTACGACCGCAAGTCCAACCAGTTAACAGCACTAGTTCCAGAAACGTTTCCTCTCCCTAGACTGGGGTCTTTCCTGTGAAAGACTTGAATAGATGAAACAGGATACAGAGATAAGATGATCAGAAGAACCCACAGGAGGGAAGAATTTAACAGAATAAGAAGAAGATTTAGAAGTTAGGAAAATGTCTAAAATGTTGGATTCATTCCAATAGTATCGGGGATGCGAGTCGGAAACTGCACCAACTGCTTCGAGGAGTTTTTTTGGATAGAAAAGTCCAGCCAGTTACTGCAAGATAACTAGCTGAACTTCTTGGCAGGCGAAGTAGATTTAAAAACACAATGTGGCAATGTGATGCGTTGAATCATCAACGAATATACAATTTTGACAGAAGAGGAGCCCAGCAATGTGTTCTAATTTGCCAGACTTAAGTAGATCGAAAAATTCAAGATATCAGTTTGAGTCAGGGGAACAATAAATAGAGGCGCAACAGAAATCATCAGAACTACGTGATTGGATAGTAATAGTGTTAAGAAGAATTCGCTTGAAAAATAGACCAATAAAGTGAAAAAATTAGAAAGATTACTCCAAATAATGAGACAATGCGAAGATTACAACTCCAATATCACGAGCTCACATAGCATTAGACCCTCGCCCTTAGCTGCGACAAACTTAGAATAAGACCACCTTGGTGGAAATAAGAGAGCAGTACAGGTTTGCCAGTTCACAAAGGATTCAATACCCACCTCAGTTTCAGTTAAGAAAAGAGATGATGTTTTCGACGCCTCCATACCCTTTCGGAACCCTTCCAGAGCCCTTAGACAGAAATCCAAAAACAGTTGCCCGAGAACAAATTCTTATAGAAGAAAGGAAGATCGTGCATCAGAAAAGGCAGGCAATTTCGTGATGGCACCAACCTTTCCCAAAACCCACTCAGGGCTGTCAACTCCGCAATAAAGTCGATAAGAGCCGTGGATGGAACCTTATTTTTTAGAAGCTGACCCATCTTAGCTTTCTCCAGGAATGTAACTTCCCATGTGCGTTACCTACTTTTTATTTGTTTTTTTTAGAAGGAAGGCCTAGTTGTCTAGTAATAGCATTTTTCTGTATTATGGTGTGTGATAAAGGAAAGCCTACTTCAATGTAAGATGAATGTGGATATGAGGACAAAAAGAGTGTCTAAACCTTGGGCACTGGCAGTGCCTTGAGTGTATCCTTACACACCAATATGCTGAAATGCGAGGGTAATCTTATGGCTTTAAAAGTAACTACTTCCGCTCCGCTCATAAATAACTATATATATACTATATTTATATAATAAAATATATATATAATATCATATATATATATACCTATATATAATCATATATATATATACATACTATATAATATAATATATACTTATATATTATATACTATATACTATATTTACCTATATCATATCAATATTAATGATAATAAGTATATATATATATATATATAACTACCTATATATAATATATATATATATATATATTATTAATATATATATCGATATACTAGCATTATATATCCATATAACATATAATTACATTATATTATACTATATATAAATCACGGCTAGTACGCTATACCTATAACAGGTCTCAAGTACATGCTATACAATAACATGTGAAATCATCATTAATGAAATTCATCTAATAATCACAACTCACTGAAAGAATGTAGTCTCGGGAACAAAAAAAAAACTATCTGAATTTCGAATACAAATTCTAATAAAATAAAAATTACTCAAAGTCTTTAATAGCTGAAAGACAAAAACATAAAAATAATCATACAAGGCAAGAAATGATGATCTGTTGGATCAATTGTAACAAGATAATAAAAAAAAACTTATGTAGTTCCTATTTTCTTGCTTTCCTTTTAGGATTTGACCTTGGAAGAGAAATTTTTATTCCTTTTTATATAAAACAATTAACATATAATGAAGTTAAATAAGTCAAAATGATAGAGATAGAAAATTTTCATACACTTTTACTTCAGTGGCATTATTTTTGATTTTATAAAAATTTATTTTGGTATTATGAACGCGCGCATACTATTATCCTCAGTGACGAAACATAAACTGCTCGATCCCTAAAAACGTAAATAATATATATATATATATTATATATAAGCTCATACTTATATATAATACCACAATTATCATATAATATATCTATACTACTATATATCAGTATATAGTATACTCGCTTACTACTAGTATATATAATATAAATATAGCCAATAATAAATATCTACATACGATACTAGATATCAAAATATAAATCTACAGTATGCATATCTAATAATACTATATAAAATAATATTATATATATATATACATATATATATATAACGATAATAATATATATAACTAATATATATATAATATATATATATAAAATTATATACATATTAATATATATATATATACTATATATATATATTATATATATAATAATATAGTATATATTATAAAATACTATGATATTTAGTATATATATGTGTATATATATAATAATATATTATAATATATATACAATAAATATATATATTATAACGTATATATATATTATATATATATATATATATATATATATATATATATATATTACGACATATATATATATATGACCGTAATATATATATATATACTATATATACTATATATAATAGTGCGTGTGTGTTATGAACATGCACAGTTCCAATATATTATTAAAATATTGGAAAACAATCTTGAACATTTTGAAATTTTTCGAAGTTGTTTTATAAATTTTTTAGAGACCATAGAAATATTCTACGAATTCTTATGTTCTCGATTTTAGGTATTTCCCTTTGTCATTATACCATTTTAATTGCACATAAGAGAAAAATAAAAAACAGAAATGGTGATAAACATAACACAAACATGCTTTCACACACACCACACACCACACCACACACCACACACCAACACAAACACACAGCACAACACACAACCACACAGTACACACACAACACACACACACAACACACAACACAACACACACACACCAACACAGACGAAAGCATCAGTGTAACTATGTAACGGAATAGCCGCTGCCTGGTGGTTTCTATATGTTAAAAAAAAAATTCTTTGAGTGAAAAATGATTTCAAAAAAGAAATGAAGATTCTGGAACTATCCTCTATAATCTGAGGCAACCAAACAGAAGCTGTAAGGGAAAAAGAGAATTGAAATATATGTGGACGAACATAATAAGATCTATTTTGAAAAACAAAGAAAGAACGAAAAAAAAAAGAAAATTGAACTTGAGTAACAGAAATACAATCTATAGATGAAATTTCCGAAAGTTTATGCTGCCAAAGAAAAAGAGCGCGAAAATAAATACGGACATTATTCTCTTTTAATGAAAAGGGAATCAATCACGTCTGACAGGCCCATGAATATTTATAGTAATCATAACTTTAAATACCATAATAACAGAATGCATTTTTTTCTGACGCTCAATAATCTTGTGCACCCTATAAATCAGCTTAAACTTTGAAATTTCAAAGTTCTAACAATTTATCACATTTGGAAAAAATCTACAAATTGAAATATTGCTTTAAAAATTCCTGATTTAAATTACACATAATAAAAGATAATAAAGTTTATCTGACAATAAAAAGTCAGCAATCAAACCCCATACCATCCTGGATCTTTTGCTATCTTAAATATATATTTTTATATCCGTGTTCTAAAAAACCTTTTTGAATAATAACCTGCGGGGGCCTTTAAGCTTCCTGCCTTTCATTAAGGTTTTTTGGCGACAAATGTCTTCCCACGTCAACTGTGCATTTTATATAATTCCTATAATAGATGTCTAATTATTTTTTGTAGTATATAAGACATTTCTTATTATGCGGCTTTATGTTTCATGGATTGGTGTTCGTCATAGTTGCGTAGTAATAATTCAGTAGTAGTGAGGTAGTAAGTCATAGTAAGTAGTAGTCTAGTAGCTAGTCAGGTAGTAGTAGTGCCATATCTAAAAACTTTGTTGTAAATCAAAATTTATTTATTTGCAGGATTAACATTCACAAAAGAATTACTCGAGACTGCTATTATTTTTATTAATTGTTATAAATATTCTTAAAAACTTCATTATCATTATTTATATTCTACTAATCTAATTTATTTCTAATATTGATTACATCATTCGATTATTTAAATTATATTATATATATATCTATTATTTATTAATTATTATCATCTTATTATTATTAATTCATTATTATTATTATTATTATATTATTATTAATATTATTATATCTATTATTATTATTAATAATTATTAATTCTTTATGTATATATGTATTATATATATTTTATAATATTATATTATTTGATATCTTATTTTATTATATATTATTATTATTATTATTATATATTATTATTAATCTTATAATAAAAGTATAATTATCTATGTATTAATAGTATTTATTCATATTCATAATTATTATATTTCACAGTTTTGTCCATTTGCATTTGGGAAAACCAGATTACATTTGCTAACGCATGATTATAATGAATTATTTACTCAATTAACAGAGTTTTTGGTTGTTCTCAACATTAAATTCCTCACTTGCCCCAGCTATTTTACTCACCTTCTCCCAGTACAGTTTCATGAAACAACCCAATTTCAATCGAGGAGCAGTCTTCTATTGAGATATACATAATATAATATATTATTATACTATCATGTATAATATATATATATATATATGATATACTTTATATACTATATAATATATATAATATATATATATATATATATAATATATATATATATACACTTTATATACTTTCTCGTCAAATTAACGCACCACTGGCTCATATGATTTTAACAGGTTGCAGAAAGGACCAGAACGCTGTGTAACTTTATTGTGCAAATAACATAACATCAGATGCACAATATACAACCTTGTAATAATGTTGGGGTTTTATAGGGTCCGCTGTGGCTATAATTAAGGTAAATGACAAACCATGTAACTCCAGCTGTAGCGATCGGGGGAAAGCTATGGCGGGCGTAAGGGTATGCGGGCCGTAAGCGATCGTCATACAACAGCAAGGCACCTTCAAAATACAGTGCAGGAGGTTACAAGTTGACCCGGACTACTCAACGCTTTGTGAACTTAATTTACGGTCAAAGAGGCTGGTCATAGGACCACAACACACCAGGGAGCATCGACGGGTGCGACTAGAATTTCCCGGAAACTCCTACATTGGACCGTCGCGATTGGGCGAATGTGTTCCTTACGGATGAATCCAGAGTCAGCCTAGTCTCTACACCTCCGATCGGCGATCCAGACTCTATAGTGGACCTAATGAAAGGTATGCACAGTGTAATATGCCTTACATTGCCATTTGGAGGGGGGGTCTCTCTCATGGTCTGAGGGGCATATCTTTAACGGGTCGTGCAGAGTTGCATGTCCTAGATGGCGTTTCCCTAACCGCCGCACGATACATCGCAGACATCCTTGACCCGGATGTCGTGCCATATGCCCTCTACATCAGGTGACGGCATTAAGTCAAATGCATCTGCCAACGTCAATGAGAACAAAAGGGCCAGATCGCGTACCAACCGAACCCCTACGGACGCGTCCAAATCAGGACAGTGGATTGACCCACGCATTACATTTTCTACCTTAACACCCAATGAGACATTGTCCATGGGAACAGTTGCTTGAAAACGATGGTTTGCGATCACGCATGACAACCACCCATCCACAAACCCTACCACTTCCGCCTGCGACAGGCGGTTGCTTCGCGTATTGGATCAGATTCCTGTGGATTGAGGTATTTTAAATGTAGCATTGAGAGCATTCCACTACGCTGCAAAGCCGTCATCACTGCCAAAGGTTCATACACGATATTGAGTAACACTATCCACACACGAACCCTTCATTGCGATAACGTCCCACTTTGAAGGAAACGCCATCGGCCAGATACTGGACCCATTCGCTGGGCCCACCAGGAGGATTCACTTGGGACCACTTCCACAATTCTTACCACTATAACGTGTCCTTAAGATGCATATGTATGCATAATAAAGTTACACAGCGTGTTCTGGTCATTTCTGTAACCTGCTTAACCGTCATATGAGCCCCGCTGGTGCGTAATCTATTGACGAGTAGTCGTATATATACTATACTAATATAATATATTATATATATATATATATATATATCACTATATATATATATATATATCAATATATACATATAATATATATAATAATATATATACTTATATTATATATCATACCTATAATATATATATATATATATATAATTTATATATATATTTTAGATAGCAAAATATTGATATATATATAATTATACTATATACATATTCTATGTATATATATGAGATATAATATAGATATATACTAATATAATATATACTATATACTATATATATATATATATATATATATATATAGTATATATATACTAAATACTAATATACATATATATATATACTATATATATAATAAATGAAATAGATAAATATATATTAATATATTATAATATACTCATTATATATATATATATATATCCACTATATATTATATATATTATATATATATCATATATATATACTATATATTATATATATATATATATCATATATATATATATAAATAATATATATATATATATACTACTATATATATATATAATATATATATATATATACTATATATATAATAAATATAATATATAATATATATACTTAATATATATATACTATATATACTATATATATATTCATATATCATATAATATATTATAATATATATATATATACTTATATATATATTATATATCATATATATTAAATTATATAGATATATATATTATATACTAACCTCTTGCGTCATACACACACAATAATACATATAACATATATATATATATAAATATATATATACCAATATACTATATATATATATATATATATATAATATATATATATATGATATATATTAATATATATACTAATATATATATAATCATATTATATAACTATATATATATCAATATATTAATATATATATATTATATTATATATAATATATCAATTATATATATAATATATACTCTATATAATATTTAAAATACTATAATATATATATATTATACTATATAATATATATATATATATATATATTATATAAGTATATATATATATTATATATAATATAATATAATATATAATATATATATATATATATATATATATATATATATATATTATACTATATATATATAGTATATATCTACTATATATAGTAGTTACTGACCCATATTGACGGGGTGCTGGAATCCTGAGAAGGATTTTCCAGGAACCTGGGAAAATGGAACTGGTAAAATTGGAATTCCCTGGAAAACTGGAAAATGGTTTCCTGGAAACTGGAAAACAAAAAAAAAGAAAGAATTAAAATTAAAAAAAATAAAAAATAAAAAAAAAAAATAAAAAAAAATAAAAAATAAAATTAAAAATATATATATATATATACATACATGCTTAGAGTAATTACTTCATACCAAGCGCATAGAATATAACAACGATACGCACAAGCATACGGCCCACGGCTATACTCACACGCGCAACACTTACCACGCACACACACACCACACCCACTTTTATCATATTTATACGATCATACGTAGCTTACATGCATTGAAAGATACCATCATTAACACGCCTGGGCGCAGCGCACATACATACGTTATGTAAAGTTTTATTAGCGTCGTTGCGCCGGTGCTGGTTGCCGATGTCGCTAGCCCAGATTGGTGTTCCGTAAGTCCTCTCAGTTGCCTTTGTCGCTCGCCGTTACAACTTGACATTTTAAAAATAATGACAAATGAAAAAGGTGGTAAAATACGATGCGATAGAAGTTGGGGAAATAGAAAGGGAGGTTGGAGATATCGGGGAAGATATTGACAAAGAAAGAAAAGGAAATATATCGTTTAAGATACAGGAGTAAAACTTTATGACTTTTTTGTTTAGAAGGGGACTACAGCTACTTGACAAAGGGAATTCATCCCATATTATTAAGTCTAAAGGAACGACGGTAGTATCAACTGCTCAATATATAACGTATACAATATAAACAACAGGCTGTGGCAAGAGCCACGAGGGGGAGAGAGACATTGCGGTCGAAAAAAAGATTAATTATCATTTTACATAGAGAGCGGAGAGAGACCCAAAATGCTTTTGTTACAACTCTTATCTTTACAAAACATAGAGACAACATTATTTTAAAAGAGGGGGAGTTATAGACAAAGAAACTTTAATTATCGTTTTAGATGACAGGAGTAAACACATTTCTAAGGAATTTTTTTTTAAGAAGGGGACTAAGAGTCTATTGACACTCAAAGGACATTGATCAGTGTAAGCCCTAAAGGGGTCAAGGATATCAGCTGCACAAATTATAACGTTTATTATCATAGGAGGTACTGTTGAACAACAGCGAAACCAGAGTTTCCTTAGTAATTGATCACCAGTCTTGTTCATGCGACTAACAAGAATTACAGTCACAATACCTGCTACTATGAAGGGGAAGAAAACACATACATAATACATACTAACATTACACATACATACCATACCAACATACTAATAGGAATACTCTCTGTCTAACTTGCAACTAACTACCTAACTACCTATCTAACTAACTACCTAACTACCTAGTTAACTACCTATCTAACTACCCATTTTACTTTTTATCTAACTAACTAACTAACTAAACTAACACTAACTAACCTAACTAACTAACTATATATAGGTGAAAAAAAAGCAAAAGAAACTAAAATACTAAGCCAACTAACTAACCAAATAATATACTATTACATATATATATATAATATATATAATATATAATATATATATAATATACATATATATATATCCTATATATATATATATATATATATAATATACTATAATACTAATATTTATATAAAAAGTTTGTTGTCGTCGTAACTTGGAATTTCCTAAGTCCGTTCATATTAATTATATACCAGTCCACTTTTCTAAAATTTGTAAGTTTCTATTCTATATTTTGTTTAAAAGTTAGATGTTATTTACTTATTTGATTTCAGTTTATTTCAATTTTATTTAAAAAGATTGACAATTACGCGGAAAAACTTTTTTATTTTTATTTTTTCCTTATTTTTTCTTTCTTTAAACATTTTTGTCCTAACTAAAATTTCACCCTTTTCATATTCTTCTTTAAAATTGCCATCTTTTACATACCCAAAAAGCAGTATAACTCAGTAAATCAGTTATAAACAGATTAAATCAGTAAAGCCAGTTAAAGCAGTTAAATCAGTAAAGCAGTTAAACAGTAAATCCATTAAATCAGTAAAATCAGTAAATCAGTCTTAAAGCAGTAAATCAGTAAATCAAACGCCCATCCAACCACCCTCCTACCCTCCATGATCTATTGATCTCTTGAATCTATTGATCATTTGATTCAAGTCATATTTTTGCTAATAACATAAACACAAAAACTTTTATTATTTTTGTTTTGTTTTCCTTTTCCGACAAAATTGTTCATTTACTAAAAAAAAATATTATTCTTTTCATGTTTATACTTAAAAAATTTGCATTTTTTACATACCCTAAAGCCGTAAATCAGTAAATCAGATTATTTAAAACTGCCTTCCAGCCACCTTTCTACCCCCGTTCCATGATCTATTGATCTAGTTTTATCTATGACTCTACATGATTCAAGCTATATTGTGTATAAACATAAACCAAAAACTTTTACTTTATTTTTGTTTTGTTTTCTTTAAACATTTTGTTCTTTACTAAAAAAAATTTCATTCTTATTCATGTTCTAGTAAAAAAAACATTTGCATTTTGTTTACATACCCAAACAGTTAAATCACTGTAAATCAGTATAATCAACGCTGCCTTCAGGGCCACCTTCCTTTACCGTTTCCATAGAGATCTTATTGATCTATTCGATCTAATTTGATCTTATTGATCTATTGATTCAGTCAATAATTCTTGAAAACATAACCACAAAAATCCTCTTATTAGCTCAGGGATGATGTCATAGTCTTATGGCTCTGATATTTTACTGAAAAAACTCGGCAATTTTTATGTATTTTTCTTTTAAAAAAAATTTGATTAATATTACTAAAAAATTACTCTTTTTTACTGATTTATAACTTAAGAAAAAATAATTTGGCAGTATCGTCATTTACATACCCTTAAAAGCAGCTTAAATCCAGTCAAATCAAGTAATCAAGACTAGCATCCAGTCCACCCTCCTACTCATTCGTTGATCTATTCGAGCTCTACCATTAATCTAATTGCATCCCTCTTGATCTATTGATCAAGTCATATTTTTTAATTAAATTGCTATGTTTTACATACCCTATAACGTTTTTGTAGTTGTTAAATATATATCAAAAGTTCAAGTTAAATGAAAATATACAACACTTTTTCCAAACATTCTCTAAAATCACTCGAATAATGTTAAATGGGTTACCATTAACATTGTTAATAATTGAAAACTAAACAAATATTTATCTCATCCTAGCCTATCTGACATACAGCATTCATTCACAAGGGTAACTAAAATTAGAAGTTTCAACCTTACCAGCAAGAAGTATCATGAGCAATCTTCATTCTTACTATACACAGAACGCACAAAATATTATTATTATTATTATTACTATTATTCATTATTTATTATATTATTATTATATATTATTATTAATTATATAGTATTATTATTATTAATTATTATTAATTATATTCTTCTTCTTATTATTATTCCACATTAATCTCACAACACTATAACGCGTTCCGAAGATGCACTTCTCCTGCAGGCTCACAACTAGAAACATTGGTTGGTAAATTTTTCTCTACCAGACACCTATGCATTACGTAATCTTGTTACGTCAAGGGATAAGCCACATCAGAGAACTGCCATTTGCTACACCATACACGGACAGCCATATGCAGAAATAGAGGAATAACTCATTAATTCTTTTAATATCTTTTGACACATGTGATAGGGTAACGAATTTTATTTACTTTGTACCCTCGATATTCTTTTGACACATCGAAAGGTGACGAGATTTATTACTTGCCCCTTATGTCCTTACTTAACATCTGTTTTCATCTTAAACAGTACGTTTTATTATTTTATTATTATTATTATTATTATTGATTATTATTATATATTATTATTATCATATTATTATTATTGATATTATATTATTATTATTATTATTATTATTATTATTATTAGTTAATGTCAATTTCTTATGAATTACGATTAATCTTTTCTATGATTATTACTATAAGATAATAAATCTTCGGATTATCCAATTAATTCTTTTAATTGATTATCTTTACATTAATATATATGTATATAAATAACAAATCATAACACTTGAACCCCAACAGCATCTACACAACACACACTCGAACACATGCCCACACCAACACACACTCACACACTCACACATTAATTATTAGACACTTTACTTAAATAACATTGCCTGGCAATCATCTGTACTAAACGTTACTGATCACCATGGACTGATATTTCTATGATGTCAAGCACATGTGTAAACATTTTCTAAAGCCTCGTTGGAAGAACATTTTCATTTTTCACATGTTTAATATAACCATTTCGTTTTGTTATGTATGTTCTTTTACGTTTCTATTATCCTTATATTTATTATATTTGTTAAGTTCGAGTAATTTAATTATAATTATTAAAGTTTTACTATAAATTTTATTTTTATTTATTAATTCTCAAATCGTGAGTATATTTCTTTTAAGAACGGTATTTATTTTTTGCTTATTCTGTTCTTAATTACCTTTGTTTAACTAAAATTCCTTTCATTTTATGTTCATAATTTAAATTAATTGTGTTTTTCATACCCAAAAGCAGTAAAATCAGCAAATCAGTGATAATTCAAACCACCACTCCCACCCTCGCTACCCTTCCATTATCTATTGATTCTATTGATTCATGTCATCTACTTAGATCTATTGATCTATGATCTATTTAGATTCAAGTCATAATTTTGTATAACATAACACAAAAACTTTTATTATTTTTGCTTAATTGCTGTTTAAAACATTTTGTTTAAACTAAAATTTCTTTCATTTTAGGTTTATAAGGGTATACTTTTTCTTAGCCTTTTTTATCATACCCTAAAGCAGTAAAAACAGTAAAACAGTTAATCAAACCACCCACCCACCCTCCTACCCTTCCATCAATCTCTATTGATCTATTGATTCAAGTCACTATTTTGTATAAACATAACATAAAAAATAAGCTCTTCATATTACACTAGTCAATACAGTCCAACGAATAAAACTAGATTAACAAGTTTTCACATCAAATAAAGGCTAACATATCATAACATGAACAAGAAATAATGTACAAAAAACAAACTCTAACATAGCTGACGAACGAGTAAAACTTGTAACCATTAGCAAAGTTTCCTGTATGTCTACAGTAAGTAACTAAGATTACCAACGAAACGTAAGCGATTTACACTTTGTCAATTAAATTAACATATCAAATTGTTAATTTAACAAAAACTAGTAATTTTTATCAAAAATTTATTTCATAACCTTACCTAACTATCATATCCCCCAACAAATAATATGCTAACATACCAAAGTGTTCACATCAATAAAGCTGACATAACATAAGTTGAGCTAAGAACATAACAAACCTACCATACTGAAATGCCAATAAAAGCTAACATAAACAAAAGTTCCCAAACTTAAACAACAAGTAAAGAGTTAGCTAAACTTGCGTACAAAAACAGTATCCTATTCACACTTTTTTCAGTATTATCTCTAACATTTCAATGTTAATTTGATATACATAGTAATATATATCAAAACTTAACAAAAATTATCATGACCTGAACTAGTTGTAATAATCAAACCTTTTTATGATTCATTCTTATTATTATTATGATTATATATTATTATTATATTATATAATTATTATTATTCATTATTATTATTATTATTATTATTATTATATTATTATTATATTATATTATTATATTATTCCATATATTATACTGTACATATTTTAACATAGCAATCTCGGAGCGAAGAATAAACGCATCACTCTTGTGGAAGATTAGATAAACTGGGAAAGCACGGACAACAGCGCATCAGACAGAGAAATCTTGGGCAACACAGCACAACCAAAGTTCGGGGCGTAATATCGATAAAGTACCTAACAGTCGGCCATCAGCAAAACTTTAGCCTGAACCTTTTTTTCTTTTTTTAATCAATATATCTTTCAATTTTTATTATGAAAGCAACATCATTAATATAATTTAGCTACAAAACCTAAGGTATACTTTCACAGCTGGAACAGAATAAAGAAATGCTTAACACAACAAAGTTGCCGTCACATCAATAAGCCTAACACTGCGTTACGCTGAACTACAGAACATAATGTGTTAAACCACACCACACACACCCAACACACACACACACACACACACCACACACACACACAACCCACACACAACACCACACACACAACACACACACACACAACACCTACACCACACACACACACACACACGCACCACACACAACACGCACACAGCATATGACACACAAACACACACAAACACACACACACAAGCATACACACACTTATTATTATTATTATTACACACACACGCACACACATATGACACACAAACACCCACAAACACACACACACAAGCATACACACACTTATTATTATTATTATTATTATTATTATTATTATTATTATTATTATTATTATTATTATTATTATTATTATTATTATTATTATTTTATTATTATTATTAATTATTATTATTATTATTATTAGGAAAAAAACACCAAGTATATTTAAGACAGTCGAAAGTTTGAGTTGTGTGTTTTTGAAGAAGATATTATAGTTGTGTGGAAGATTATGTCGAACAGAAAGATGAAAGAACTAAGTTTGTGAGGCATTGAAGACCAAATTGTTCTCAATTCTCCAGTCAGAGGTTTGAGAAAGACTAGAGATTAGTTGCCCTGAGGTTGCACTAATAGAGTGAGAGCTAATACTGTTGGGAGAGAAGTCCTTCATAATTAAATGAGTAATGAAGGGTGGAGTCGTCAGCATAGGAGTGGATAGGTCATGAAGTAGTAGAGAGAAAGTACATATATATATATATATATATATATATATATATATATATATATATATATATATATATAGTATATATATAGTAATATATAATATATATATATATATATAATACAGGGTTCTTTGTTTCGAAAAATTTGGTTTAAACCAATATGTTTTATTTTTTTAAACCAACTAAAAAATATTGTTTATTTTTTATTTAATTTTTTTCCATTTGGGCTTTTTCTAATAAGTAATAAAAACATAGCTAATATATCCTAATTATATATGTAAATAATACACAAATTGGGGCAAAACATTAGTTACTCACTTTTAAAACACCCTTGAAAAACACTCAAAATAAAAGTTTGGAAAACTTAAGAAGAGTTGTTTATTTTTTTCTTAAAAGCTTAGGTAAATCTAATTAAATACATTTTTCACAACTCTTACTTTACAATTTGGCGCAGTTTTGTTCTATACAAGATAGCAATATATATACTTTTTTAAATAATTTTTTAATGTTACCTGAAACTGAGGGTTCACTCAACTTTGACAATTGCTTCTTCTTTATTAACTGAAATCACTTCTTTTCAATTATCTTGCATTATATTTTTGCAAACAATGTTTCTCTTCCAGAAAAATAATAGTTTACATTAATAGACCTTGAAGTAGTGTTTTTGAAAGTCACAAAAAATCGACATAATTCTTTGATTAAAACCTCATTTTGTGCCCTGGACCTTTGAATGATTGCCCACCTCTAATCAGAAAATTTATTAATCCATAATTAATATGACTGAAAAGAGATCTAGTTCAAATAACTAGGATTTTTAAGTTTAAATATATTATGTTAAGAAAATTGTCCCCAAAAAAGGGCACATTAAAAAATATATTAATTTAAAAAATTTTATTATTTGAGTTATCAAAACAAAATTATTTGCGTTTCATTCATTAAAAGATCAAACGTAAGCAGAAATAAACCCACGCTTGCGAATGTTATTTTTACATTTACTGTTAATAATTATCTCTCCAATCATATAATAAATTAACTCCGAACTTATTTTAATCATGTAAATTCATTTTTAGAAAAACTGAAAATCAAATTAACACACCCACACGCAAACTATCTATATATATATATATCTATATATATATATATATTAATATATATAAAATATATAATATATATATATATATATATAATATAATATATATATATATATATAACTACTATATATATAATATATGTATATATATATATATACTATACTATATATATAATATATATATAATATATAATATATATATATATATAAATATTATATCTTATATTATATATTATTATACTATATATATATTATATATATATATATATATATATATATAGAGGTGGGTATCGTTACTCAAAAAAAGTAATTCCTTTCACCATTACTCCGTTTACTTGGAAAAATACATCCGGTTATCGTTATTTCGTTCTTTGAAATTGAAATGGAACTCAACATATTGTGCCGTTAGCTCCGTTACTTTAGCTTATGACTAGAACATTACATTAAGGTAGGCTTGGGAAAAAATTATTAAGTTTGTGTATATTTAAATTTCTAATAATCATTATTACTAAAAAAAAATTTACTCAATTTTTTTTAACATTTATTACATCTGGATTCTGTTGATTACTTCTGTAATTAAATAAAATACACACTTTAAATTATAAATATAAGCAACAACATGCTGCTAAACAAAAAGTTAAAACCAGCTTCTTATTTAATTATTATTATTATTGTTTTATTAATTATTTACCTTATATCTTTCCGTTTAAATTTTATAAATGGATCTAAAAGAATAATATTATCGGTATCAAGCTTATTTTATTTTTGAAAATAAATTTAAAGGTGTTCCGATACTAATTACGCAACACTCGATTTTTCATGTATCAACATGGCACAAATTTGAATCTGCTCCTGTCAAAGCCGTTGGTTGAGTGTAGAAGTAAGCCACCTAATAGCATCCTTTAGTACAAAAGACAAAAGAAATTCCAGTTATATAATAATATAATATATATATTATATATATATATATATATATTTATTATATATATATAAGTATATATTATATATATATATATATAATATATAATATTATATATATATATATATATATATATACAAACAGCAATATTATATAATATATATATATATATATATACCCTCATACGCACAAGATGATATGCTCAGCATATTCCATACTAGTTCCAAATGTTCTTACACACATCCCGGGATATTTTGATATACTCTATGCTTAGAATATGCTTAGAACTATTACAAAAGCATATTCCATAAGGGTTGGTTGTGGAATGTGTTCAGAATGTGATAAGCAAATTACCAAAGAACTTTCTTGTTTTGAAAAATTTTCTTAAACATTCTATGAATATTCTTGGTAACTTCTTCAAAACAAGGTTGTGGATCAGTGTCAGAGCTGTAAATTATATAAATTATAGTCGATCTGAAACTGACCATGGCAATTGACCATATAAATATAAATTATATATAATATATATATATATCTATATATAATAAAAATGCAATAATTAACAATGATATATATTTATACTATTATATATATATATTATATATATACTATATAATACTATATATATTTATAAGAGGATTCATAGCTGGCTTATCATTTCATCAGTGTCATTACATTATACTGCACATTTCTTTTGTCATCAATTATAATACGAGACATTATATCAGTAGCCTTATTTCTAGCACTCAACAGCCACGGCTTTGACAGGAGGAAGACATTCAATAATTAGTGTGGACCATTGTGCATGATACATGAAAAATCGAGTGTTGCGTAATTAGTATCAGGAAACCTTTAAATTATTTTCAAAAATAAAATCACTGTATTGTAAAAGTGCTTAAATTTCATTTTATAGATTTATAAAATTTAAACGGAGAAAATAAAAGTAATATATCAATGACATAATTAATAGTTAATAATCAATTAAATAAGAAGCTGGTAGCTTTATCAAGCAATGTTGTTGCTTATATTTATAATAATTAAAGTGTGTATTTTATTTTAAATTACAAAGTAATCAACAGAATCCAGATGTATAATTGTTAAAAAAATTGAATAAAATTTTTTTTTAATAGTAATAATGATAATGTTGAAAATTTAATATACACAAACTAATAAAAATGTTTCCAAAACTTTGGAAAGAAGAAAAGTAAAAGTCCCCGTTATCGATACTCAAAAACCATAATTCCTGTTTAGTTAACGTAGGAGTAACGTGTCATGGGTGCACCACAACAAACACACCACACTCACACACACACACACACACACATACTATATTATATATATATATATATTATATATATATAATATATACTTATATATATATATAATATATATATAATATATAGTATAATATAATAATATAATATATATAGTATTATATAGAAATTAGTAGTATAATATATATATAATATATAATATATATATAATATATATCTATATACATATATATATAATATATATATATATATATATATATAATAAATATATATATAAATATACATATAATTATATATATATATATATATATATATATTAATATATATATATGTATATATTATAATATATATATATATATATAGATTATATATTATTATATATTATATATATATATATATTATATATATATTATATATATATATATATACTATAATATATATATACTATATATATATATATATATATATAATATACTATATATATAATATATATATATATATATGATAGTATATATATATATATTATCTGAATTACCAGTACTATAAAATAAATGCTTTTAAAATCTCAGTTATAACTATAAAGCCTAGATCTCACAGTTTGAGGCCAAAATCTTTTATGAGAAAGTTGTTATAAGACCAAACATCTATGAAACATTCATGTGTTATTAAGTATCTGTACGGCTAAAATTGCCCTACATCTTTTTAAGACCCACACATAACTATTATTTATCTTTTTTATGTTTATTTTCAAATGTGAACACAACCGATAATAGGAGCACGCACTTCTCCTATCCCACGGTTCTATTGATGCCGACCAGAGGAGGAGACCAGTTCGGCCCACCGTATCTTGTGCCAGATTAAGATGTGTCCAGGCATGCCCTGCACGCCTCTGTATATTATTTTATCATTTAAGTTAATTAATGTCTCTATCTTAAGATCCGCTGTAAGTGTTCATATTTGATACGCTGCCATTGATATAATGGATCTAGCATCAAAAAGTATTAGAGGATGGTGAATTTAAGATCTAGCAAAGTACATCGAGGCACTATGGCACTCGCCTGAAAATTCAACTTTTTGACCCAAACACTTATAATAATCATTGATGTTAAACTTTCTGACCCAAAGATTTATTAGCTATGATGTTGAACTTTTTGAATCAAAGATTTATTAACTTTGATGTTAAATCTTTTGACCCAAAGATTTATTAACCAAGAAATATCATCAAACCTCTTTGATACACCTTTGACTTTTATTATTAATTGCATTCGAGAAGTGAGTGATTAATTATATAGCCTAATTAGTTAATGACCTCACTCACTTGGCTACATATTTGTTGAACCCCAGAACGACATCGATCATTACAATCTTTTGATAAAAGGGTCTATAATAATAATAATAATAATAATAATAATAATAATAATAATAATAATAATAAAAGGGTCTATAATAATAATAATAATAATAATAATAATAATAATAATAATAATAATAATAATAATAATAATAATAATAATAATAATAACAATAATAATAATAATAATAATAATAAATAAAATAAAAAGAAAATAATAATAAATAACGATGTGATAATAAAAGTGTTCTGGAATGACCACCCAAGTGAAGTTATTAAAAATGTAAGTCTTGAGGGTCAATATTGATAATACTAAAAACGAAAGTGATAACGGGAAAAAAGTTTTTTTTATTAAAGAAAATAAAAAAGTCGTTATCCAGTGAAAATTAGTCCTTTCATAAACAGAAAATCAACGCGTCTTTCAAAAAAAAATCTTCTAACGAATTTTGACAACAGTGAAGCTTTGAGATGCTAGCTGGTGTATGGGAGTGGGTGGAGAGAAGAAAAACTCCCCGCCGCTGAAACCCGCTAAATACACTTCAAGAAAAGCTTTCTTTAAAATTTGAAACTCAAGAAGAAAAAAAGATTCTCGAATTTATGACTCACTGTCCAAATGATTTTGCCTATTACCCAACGCGGTAGGTTAAGGTCAAAATTTGGCTATACAACAAGCGAGCCTAAAAAACAACAACGAGAAGAAAAATAAAGTCTCTATGATGAAGTCAAGGCATAAAGAAATTGGAGAGAGTCCTAAAGGCTACCCACCAAATACCCCAAAAAGTCAAATTCGCCTCTATTCTGAGACTAACTAAGGTTTAAAAAATTGCCTGGCTGCTAAAGATCTCCGCTGCTTGTAGTGACGCCAGAGAAGTCTATCAATTCTCCAATATGGTTTTGTGTCTATCAACAAAGGTATTTTTAAAGTGCAGATTTAATTTTGGAATTATTTGTTTTATTAAAAGTAATTAAAATATAGTAACTCGTTGGCATAATAATGTAATAAATAATGGAAAATCGGATAGATTTCTTTTTTGTCATATAATAATTATAAGAGTCTTGTGTATAGGGATATAAACTTTTATAATGTATAAGAATGAGGGCATCCCCCATCATTCTCTCTTCCATTCCCCCAAAATCTGGAGGGAACAGGAGGTTAAAATGTGTAACAAAAATATATTGAAAAACGGGAATCATAAGATTTTCCGTTAGCAAGAACATCGATGTGCCCCGTCAGATGATTCTTACCATTATTTCCCCAAAATCGGAAGGGAAAGGAGGTTGAACTTGTAAAAAAGACTCTGAGATACTTTTGTAACATGGGTACCGAAAAAGGTCTTCCGTGAAACTTAGTACTAAAAATTTCCCTTTTTTTAGGAAAGAAAATTGCAACTTTGTATTTTTAAGAGTAACAAAAATTATATTTTCAAAGTCGCAAAATGTAGAACATAAAGAAATGCTTGTGAAACGGCCTTTTAGGAGAAACCGTTGTTAGTCTTATAATAAAAAATTCCTTTTTGAAAAAGGAAATTTGTATTTGTTTTTGGGATAATAAAATTTATTTGGTAAAAACTTTATGCTTAATGGAAATATTTATTTGTGAAATGGGCGTCTTTGGATTGTCCCATTAACGAAGAAATTTGCCTACAGGGAAATTCTGGTAAAAAAAAATTGTTGTATTTTATTTTTTAATTTTTAGACTATTTTTTTTTTTTTAACACTTGACACCGCCGCTCACGGGCAGAGCCCTATTCGAGTAAAATAGAACTTTATTTTATATGTCAGTGGGAAGATCTATCCGCTTAAAATTATTTTTATGATGTTTTATGATGCAAAGTATTTCTAATATATTGGTCAAATGGATATGAAAGCACATTAAAATTTATCTAAAAGAACGAGAAGAAATAAAACTTTCGTTCATTATACCATTGTGAGAAGGGAGAAGTTAAATCCTTTCCCAAATAGACATCTGACTATGACGTCATTCGGGTAGGTGCAGTTCTGTAAGCATGAGACCGAGGCTTTAAACAAAACAAAAATAAAAAATTAAAGTTGGAAGTAGTCAAAGTTGGGTTTTGGATGTCAAATGTTCGCCTATTGGCGAATGTATGTTTGCCTATTGCCGAATGTATTTGACCCTTTTTTCATGGGAATTTTTTAATTACCGTAGGAATTTCTACCCCTTCCACCGACGAAAAAAAAACGAAGTTTTTTTTTCGAAACAATAAAAATAAATAAGTAAATAAAAAAATTAATAAATAAATTAATAAATAAATTAATAAATTAATAAATAAATAAATAAATAAATAAATAAATAAATAAATAAATAAATAATCAAATTAATAAAAAATAAATAAATAAAAAATAAAAATAAATAAATAAATAAATAAATAATTAAATAAATAAAAAAAAATAAAAATTAATAAATAAAATAAATATAAATAAATAATAAATAAATAAATAAAATAAATAAAAAATAAATAAAAAATAAATAAAAATATATATATATATATATATATATATATATATATATTAATATATATATATATATATATATATATATATATATACTATATATATATATATAGTATTATATATATATATATACCCGATATATCTATATATATATATAATATATATATATATATAATATATATATATATTATATAATTATATATATATAATATATATATATATATATATATATATATATATATATATATATATATATATATATATATATATATATATATATATATATATATATATATATATATATATATATATATATGATATTATATATATATATATATATATATATATATATATATATATATATATATATATATTATATATATATATAGTATATATATATTATATATAAATATATATAATATATATATATATATATACTATATATATATATATATATAACATACTATATTTTTTTATACTGGAGTCACCACCCCCTCACCGCAAAACCCGCTAAGCAACCGCACCGCACAGCACCGCACCGCACCGCACCCCACCGCACGCACCACACTTGTACGGATAGAGTTGCTAATATGGTATCTCTCTCAAAACTTGACCCCCCACTAGGGGGTGACGTAACTCGTGTGTGACGACGTTTACGTGTCCGTAGGGCCTCTCCCGTCAGGGGTGGGGTGGTCGCTGGCCCCTAAAATTTAAATTGATCATAGAAGGCTGAAAATTTGGATACGAAGAATCGATTCCCGAAGGGAATCGATTCTGAGTCGAAAAAAATTCCTGCAAGGAATCGTTTTTTTTACGCACTCCGACTCGACTCCGACTCCGGCTCCGCTCCGGCTCAGCCTCTGTCCGATATATATCTTACATGAGTTAGATTTATCGTAATCGGGTTTTTAAATTTGAGGAGGTTTAGATTGGTGACGTTAACCTCGTCGTATACAGGTTACGTTCCCCCCTGGGCCCCCCCCCCGAAGAGGGGGGGCCCCACACCCTTAAAAATTCGAAATGTTCGTTTAGGCCGAAAGATTTGGTTGAGAGGATTCAGAGTTGAATTTCTAGAAAGAGTTTGTATCGGATTCGGAGGAGTTGGCTCAGCGGCACCGGTGCTGACCGGGATGCGGTTGACCAAGTTTAAAAGTTACAGTAATTTTTGTATCTTTATATATGTTATGAACTGTAGATCTCGAAAAAATGACGGTTATAATTCCGTATAGGGTTTCTAAGACCCCCAACGGAGGGGGTCCCGACTGAAAAAAATACACAGAGTGCAAAACAGAGGTCGAAGGAGGAAGGAGGAAGATGAAGGAAGGAATAAGGAAGGAAAGGGAATGGAAAAGGAATCTGAACTCAGGGAGTAGGAATGACACTGCACCGGTCGCTGCTCCGGTGCGGGTGCTGAGTTAAACAACATCGTTATAAAACAACAATGTCGGCTGTTTCTAATATATGTTATCAGTCTGTAGATTTCAAAAAAATAATGGGTTTTAGAACCATCAAGAAGAAAAAAAATTAAATAAAAAATAAATAAATAAAAATAAATTCTTATTCTTTTAATGTTTAATAACTTACAAAATTTACATTCTATTACAAACCCTAAAGAGCAGTAAATCAGTAATTCAAAACCTCCAAACCTACACTTTCTGTCCAACCATTGATCTATTGATCTTATTGATCTATTGATCTATTGATTCTATTGATCTTTGATCTTTTGATCTATTGATTCAAGTCATCATTTTTACTAAAATTACATGTTTACATACGCTAAGCAGTAAATCAGCTAAATCATAAACCATCCAACCCCCTTCCTGTCCATCCGGATTATTGATCTATTGATCTATTCAAGTCATATTGATTTAGGTCATATTTTTTACTAAAAATTATCATGTTTACATACCCTAAAGCAAGAAATCAGTAAATCGTAAATCAAACCATCCAACCCCCTTCCTGTCCATCCGTGATATCTATTATCTATTGATCTTTATTGATTCAGGTCATATTTTTACTAAATTATCAAGCTTCATACCCTAATTCAGAGATGTTCAAAATCAAAACATTTCACCACCTTCCTGCCCATCTTGATATATTGATCTATTGATCTACTTGATCTATTGATCTATTGTCCTATTGATCTATTGATCTTATGCATTCAGGTCATATTTTTTACCTAAAAATTATTTCTTGAAAAACAATACCAAATCAGTTAAATCAAACCAGTCATATCACACTGCCCCCCCCACCATTGATCTATTTATATGTTGACCTAATAGCTGTTTCTGCAACGATCGAAGTCACATTTCTGAGAATATGGTTTGTAGTAAATCAGTTGTTAAACATAATTCTGTTATACCATTGGGCTGATCAACGATTGTGTATATAATAAAGTAAACAAAGTTTCACATTAGATAAAAGCCTCCTTAGCATCATCCATGAAACTTGAATATAATGCACAACGACAACCTGGACATACCTTAAACATGAAAAAACTGTTAACGTTAACAAAGTTCCACACTTAACAACAGTAAAGTAACTAAACATAGCATACAAATAGTAACCTTTTCACACTTGTCAGCATATCTCTTAACCCATAACAATGTTTATTGTATATTAACATGGAAATATTTAACAAAAATTTATCACAACATTGGTTAATAATCATCATACTGAACAACGAATATACTCTAACGTAAAAAGTTTCCACATCGATAAAGCTAACATAGCGTACATGACACTAAGAAAAACAATGTGCAAAAGACAAACCTAACACACTTACACACGAATAAACTGTTAACTTAACAAAGTTCCATACTTAACCCCAGTAAGTAACATCTAACCATTGCATGCGAAAACATAACTATTCATTACTTGTTGTTAAAGCATATCTCTACCAATATTAACGTTTAATCTTACATTTGACACAGTAACCATTTATCAAAAATTTATTTCATTAACCTTCTCTAATTATCATACAGGACCAACGAATATATCTAACGGTAACAAAGTTTTTCATTAACATAATTATTATTTAACAAAATTTATCATAACCTTACCTAACTATCTAATTCCAACGAATAATTGCAAACATAACAAAAGTTTTATCCCAAACATAACAGAAAAATAAGTTTTATCCAAACATAAACATAAAAAAACATATTGAATTAAAAAAAGCATAGTAAAGTGGAACAGTAAACGTACCTTAATGCAATAAATCAGTAAATCAGTTAAATCAAACCTACCAGCCCCACCATCCTCCCACCCCTCCATGATCTATTAATCTATGATCTATTTGTATTCAGGCACTTTTGGAATATTTATTTCGGATAAACAATCGTATGTAAATTAAGTTCTTCATAAAACTAACCAACGAATTGCTAACGTAGCAAAGTCTTCCACGTTAATAAATACTTAGCACACAACAGCCGTACGAATAAACAGCCATCATTTAACACTTAAACCAAGCAAAGCGAACATAGGGGAAGTAAAACAAGTTTTTCATTTATAACATATTTTTTATTGAAAAGAGCTTTATATAAATCATAAAAACATATAAGTTTATTTAAATAATATTAATTAAAATAATAACATGGGATTCAACATAAACTGAGCATGTTCTATATTTCTCTCCAGAGATTCAACCCCCTTTGAAGTAAACAAAAGTATTAATGCATTCTGCAACACTAAACCATTTTTCTGCATATTTGGGTTCAACAGCACGCACTCTCTCAAGCCAGAGAGAAGTAAACTTTTCCATGTTGTTATTATTAACATACTCCTGTATACCTCATTATACCGAAAAAACCACATATTTCGGTTTAAATATCGCTAGATGCTACCCTATGAGCAATGTGTATTAAGTCCTCAGGTATGTCAACATCTGTCAAGATGTGATGTTAATTCGTTTTTCATTTTAATCAAAACCTGTAATATTTTTCAGAGTTCGAACTTGTGAAACCTATTGACAGGTATGCCAGAAGAAGCCACTTATCGTTTGGGTTTTCAATTAGTTTGCGTACATCAAGGCTTTCTACATTGCTAAGCGACGAGAAAAACAGCATCTATTCTTATTGAACTCTCAAACTGTCTCCACCGCTAGATATTTCACTACGTAATCGAAGTATAGATGCACACACATACCTTTACCCAGGGGCTTCTGGTGATAATCAATAATCTTTGATGAAATTTCTTCAACAGAAATGAATGGGTCTATTAATTTACACCCTCCAGCTGGAATACAAATAATGTATCTGACTCCACTTGGTTTACGAATTAAAAATTATAAAATGACACATCGTTTGCGAATAAACGAAGGTCCTCGTTAACGATATCACCAACAATCGTACCGAGGAGGGGTTAAGACGTCATCGTATCAACACAGCAAAAAACTATCCTACTGATGAAACTCGAGTGTGATATAAAGAGTCCCCAAATATAATGAGATTCTTTCTTTCTCAACCAAACAGAAGAAAGTAAACAAGAATACGAACCTACGAACGAACCATATCAGGTCGAAAGTACGTATAATCTACCCTGAAACAACAAACAACACAAAAATATGAAACAAAACTTAGACAAAACATAACAAAGTTTTAAAAAATATGACATAAAAATAAGTTCTTGAACAAAATATCATAGTTAAAGTGTAATAATTAAAGTGATCCTAAAGCAGTAAATCAGTAAATCAGTAAATCAAACAACCAACAGCCCTTCCCCACCCTCGCCCAACCTCCCTCTATGATCTTATTGATATATGATCTATCGAATACAAGCCATATTTCGAGTATCATTTTGGATAAACATAACAAAAATAAGTGTTTAT
>JABUQX010070409.1:0-5000 GCA_015478945.1 Trachelipus rathkii | reverse complement strand
GGCTCCGGTGACGGTGCCGAGTTAACAAATTCGTATTAACAACAATGTCGGCTGTTCATATATGTTATAGAGTCTTGTAGATTTCAAAAATAAAGTTTTCAAACCATCAAGAAGAAAAAAAATTAAATTAAACAAAGATAAATAAATAATAAAATATTCTTATTCTTTTTATGTTTATAACTTACAAAATTTACGTTTTTACATACCCTAAAGCTGGGAAAATCAACATAAGCTACACCAATTCAACCCGATTCGAAATTCCAGACTTGAGGGATTATAATATAGATGAATTAAATATTAGGTCAATCAACTTTACTAAAATTATCATTTTTTACATACCCTAAAGTACAAGTTAAATCAGTTTAAAGCAAACCATCCAACCACCTTCTGTCCAATCTATTGATCTATTATCTATTGATCTATTAATCTATTGATCTATTTTGATTCAGGTCATATTTTTACTAAAATTACATGTTTTACATACCTAAAGCAGTAAATCAGAAATCAGTAATCAAATCTCCAACCACCTTTCCTGATCCATTCCGTGATCTATTGATCTATTGATCTATTGATCTATTGATCTATTGATTCAGGTCATATTTTTACTAAAATTATCATGTTTTACATACCCTAAAGCAGTAAATCAGTAAATCAGTAAATCAGTAAATCAAACCATCCAACCACCTTCCTGTCCATCCGTGATCAATTGATCTATTGATCTATTGATTTAGGTAATATTTTTCTAAAATTATCATGTTTTACATACCCTAAAGCAGTAAATCAGTAAATCAGTAAATCAAACCATCCAACCACCTTCCTGTTCATCCGTGATCTATTGATCTATTGATCTATTGATCTATTGATCTATTGATCTATTGATCTATTGATCTATTGATCTATCGATCTATTGATCTATTGATTCAAGTCATTTTTACTAAAATTGTAATGTTTTACATACCCTAAATCAGTAAATCAGTAAATCAAACCACCAACCTACACTTCTGTCTAACCATGATCTATTGATCTATTGATCTATTGATTCAGGTCATATTTTTACTAAAATTATCATGTTTTACATACCCTAAATCAGTAAATCAGTAAATTAAACCAGTCATATCACACTACCCCCACTACCCCTCATCTATGATCTATTGATCTATTGATCTATTGATCTATTGATCTATTGATTCAAGTCACATTTCGAGTATCATTTTGGATAAACATAACAAAAGCAAATTCTTTATACACTGATCAACAAATATATGCTAACGTAACAAAGTTTTCACATTAATAAAGCTTACTTAGCATCATCTGAACTATGAATATAATGCACAACGACAAACCTGACACTCCTTAAACATGAATAAACTGTTAACGTTAACAAAGTTCCACACTTAACAACAGTAAAGTAACTAACATAGCATACAAATACGTAACCTATTCACACTTTGTCCATGCATATCTTCTAACATAACCAATGTTGAATTATATTAAACAGGTAATATTTTAACAAAAAAATTTTTCACAACATGGTTAATTTCATACTGACAACGAATTGATTACTCTAAACAATTTTAAGTAACAAGGTATACCACATCAATTAAGCTAACAAAAAGCGTAAGCATTTGAACAAAGATAATATTATAAGTGTAGCAAAGACAAAACCTAGATCATTCAACATATATACACATCGAATTATTATTAAACATTTAAGAATTAACATTATCAAAGTATCGCACACTGTTATTACATCAGAGCGTAAAAGTACTAAACTATTGTCATAAATCGAGAAAAAAACATTGTAGTTTATGCATTACTATTCACGTGAGCATATTACTTCTAAACAATCTTAACCTCATATAATACATATTTGGACACAGTAAAATATATCTTATCATATAATTAGTATTACATAACCTGTTCCAAACTATATCATCACAGGACTACCGAATTTTAAGTAATGACATCACGTATCAAGTTTTTCATAACACATATACATATCATTAGTAATAATAATCAAAAACAATAATTTATCTATAACTTTATCCTAAACTTATGCATAATTCATGCGAGAACAAATAAAAATGCCGAAACCATATATACAACGTTTTATCCCAACATAGCAATAAAAAACTAACATAAGTTTTATTCAAATTTTTCAACATAAAAAAATATAGCTGTTCTGAATTTGAATAAAAAATACCATTTTAAAAATCCATCTCAATATAGTTAAGATTTACCTGTAATAGTTTACCATAAAATATTTTAAGCAGTAAATCAAAGTTCATTCTACTCTCCCAAATCTGTAATTTCGTACTACACTCCGACAAAAACTACTTTCCGTTTCCTCACTCTGACATTTTAAGTGTGATCTAGTTAGAATCTTAAATTCTATATGACTTGTAATCAGGGTGCTAGAGAAATATTAATATACACGAATATAATCGGCATAAACAGTAGTCTACAAAAACTTAGCCTGTCTTTTAAATTATTTCGTAACAATGAAATTAATAGTCTTAACGTTAAACTATTTGTTTCTACATTTTATATAAAGACATAAACACATAGCGTATATACCACAGACATAAATATAAGTATAAATGTACAATGACAAAAAGCCTAATCAACATCCTTACGAGCCGAAATTACACACATACTAACAGTTAAACAAAAGTCCACAATTTATATCAGAAATCAAAGTGTCAAATAAATCCGGTAATTCATTCTATCTCATCATCATCTTTTAAAGCAAAATACTCTAACATCAGTCATGAGTATATATTTTACATAACACTAAGTCGAACAATATACCGTGTAGCATTATCAGACTAGTATCATTTCGAGATAAACATTAAACACTGAAAATTGTAGTCTCCGCTTCTATTTCTGTGAGTCACTTAATCAGCGAACTTATTATTGTCTATATAGTAACAAAACTTGTTTTGTTCCAACAATTATTTAATCCATAACATAGCACCATATTGAACGTAAGAAAAATAAATAGCATTACATACGAATAATCCTTATATACCACAGCTTACTCGCCACTAATAAAACTGTGTATACGTCAATCAAAAAGATCTCCCACCATTTAACACCAGTTAAAGTAACAATAAACTTTAATACATTACAAATAAACGTAAATTCCTATTCATACTTTTTCCAAGCATTTATCTTCATAACAGATATTAACGTTAATTTTTACTCACATTGTACACCATATATTTAAACATAACATACAATTTATTCGATATACTCGATAAGTCTATTATCAAACAGTTTCAACGAATAACTGCAGAACAGGTGAACAAAAAGATTTATCCAACCATAACATAAAAGATTAAGTCTTTTTGAATAAGAATTTCTAATATCATAAGTAATATTTTAATAGTTTACTGATTTGTTATAAAGCAGTTGAGTAGTCGAGTGAAATCAATACCATCAGAACCCTTCACCACCTCTCTTCGCAACACAACATTGACCTTTTGATTCTATGATTCCATGTCATAGTTGTCGCGAGATACCAATTTATGAAGATTTAAAACATAACTACATAAGATAAGTTACAGTTAAATTTATATTATATCTAACCATATCGTTGATATATATGCATAACTTTAACAAGTTTTTTTTAATACCATTAATAAACTCTAAACATATACAAATAACACTGATAAATTTTAAGGGAATATAATGTACAACGATCAAAACTATACTAAACAAAAAAACCCATAACAAGTAGTTGAATATGCGATTCATAAATTACTAACATTAACAAATTTCAAGAGCACTAGTAATTCCAACAGATAATTAAGGTAACACCTAACACATCGATCACAAAATCTAAATCAACAAATTTACTTTGCCAATTACTTTTTCTAAGGCTCAGTTTGATATTGCAAATTTCAATTGAAACACATCTATATTTTCATTATATGCCTGAAATACCAGTTAAAAACTCAATTAAGAATTACCAAATAATTTCAAAATGCGTCCGATTCATCAGAAAATCCTAATTTTGAGATTTCTAAATTTTTGTGTAAATGTTGAAAATTTAAGTATAATCTCAGCATAATACGAGATGTTAAGTTTTTACTTAATCATTTTCGTAACTTAAGATTTAAGCAAAAAATTAATTGGCATATCAAAATCAAACCCCTACTACTTATATATATATGATTAAAATTTATTTAATTATTAAATGATATAAAACAGGTTTATTCACAATCATATAATGATTATATAATTAATATTATTGTAGTATAATATACTATTGTATTTACACATAATAATATTTGATAAATTAGTTCTATAGTATCATTATAAAAAATATATGAGTCATAATTTAGACACTATACTATAAATATAACATATATATATTGGTACATTGATTTCCGGCAACCATTCCTGCTTACTATTAGAAATTATGCATTTCAATGAAACACCAGTTATAATTTATTATAAATGCTGATAATATATTATAATAATATATAATATTGGTATGTAGATTGTGCTACGTATCAAATAAGCCTGTTATTCTTAGTATTTGGCGTGATTATAACCTTAACATCCCGTAATTTGTAAAAACTCTACATAGTATTTGAAATTAGAGCATCTGAAACCCTTAATTTCTATATACACATGGCTTTTAGCCAAAAGTTAAAATTTTTCAATTATAATGTATTGATTTAAGCTTTTGAGATATTAACATGTGTGTTGAAAATTATTACTGACTAGTCCTGAAAATCATAAGTAACTGGAAATTTTACAATCATTTTAAGGGAATTTCGTCTAAATTTTACTATCATTACACGACACTTGCGGGGAAACTAGTTTTTTATAAAAAAGAATATTAATTATCTATATTAGAAAAAGCTCATTCATAGCATTCGAGGAACTTTGAATCTTTTAGCGTGCGTCAAGGTTGAAAGCTGCCCATGTAAAACTACTTATCTAATAGCGAGAAAAACAGATATCTCCACTTAACTGAGATAAAAATA
>JABUQX010070408.1:0-7500 GCA_015478945.1 Trachelipus rathkii | reverse complement strand
TCAACTCTGACAAATCTCTCTACCAATTTCTCACAAGACTTCTTCAGATTCACCAAGCACAAAACCAAATTTATCAAGACGTACAAATAAGCAGGAACCTCCATTCTCTCAATTCTCCATCAAATTCTAACACCTTTTCCTACCACCCCTTTCCTCTAATTCTTTCATCACCCTATCCATGTATACAAAATTAAATAGAAAAGAGACATAAGACATCCGGGCCTCAGCTCCATATTAATATTAAGTCATCACTTTCAGATTATTCTGCACTGGCTTCACTAATCGACAAAATCATACTTTTGATTCCAATCAGAAGTCTACCACCAACACCATTATATCACTAACACCTGCAACAGAGTTTCCCTATAAAACCATAAACAAATTTTATTTATTTTTCTCTCTCTCATTCTCAATCATTTGTTTTAAATGTTAAAGATTGATCTACACAACACACATTATTCGCCAAAGTCAGTCCCTTCGTCACTCGTCGCCACTCTTTGCAACCAATACCCAGCATATAAATTCCCTACACCCTCAATAGACTAATCCCCCCTATATTCTGACATTCCCGTTATCTTCATACACCTACATTCGTTTTATATACTGCTCTCCTTCAATCCTTTGAACCTATTCCTCCATAAACCTTTACTATACACTCCAATCCATGTCAATCATAATCTCGCCTCCATTCTTCATTCCATTTCACCAATAATTCCATCAATACCTGAAGATTTACATTCTTCAACTTTCTCCTCTACCTATTCAACCTCCTCCCTACTAATTACCCCACCTCCCCAAAATACCTATTTTTCTTACGCTATCAAACCCACAGCCCATTCACTATACCTCTTCATTACTGCCAATGTAATGCAGATTTTCAGAAGTTTACTTCCCGACCCTTCTCTTGATCCATTGGGTCAATCACACTGGAAGTGCAATCCCTAGTTAATTTATTCATGGAAGATTTTTCCCTTACTATCTTTCTTACCCTTTCGTACTTACTTCCAGAAGAGCTTCCTATTATCTTTTAAGTCCCCATTCATTCTCCTCCAAATTGTTCGAATTTTTACCTACTTTTTGCCCTACATATGATACTTTTAAGTGCTTCCTTTTTCCCTGTATGTATTCCAAACACCTTTCTTTTGGGACACCTTGTCATTGGCTTCAGCACATTTAACCACGCCTCGTTTTTATTTAACCACTTTATTCACTTATTTATCGAACCATTCACTATTGGCATTATCACTTCCTACTTTAGCACATCCACATACTTCTCTTGCCTGTTAAGAAAGCTTCCTTCAATTGCGTCCAGATTTGTTCAGTTTCACCTTGTATCACACTTCAACTAGACTGATTTATTTTTTAAAGTGCCTTCATACACTTCTCCTCATACCTTGCTTTCACTTGACTTCTCATTCTTAATCTTCCCCACTTCCTTCATTATCTCTTTCCTCTCACATCCATATCTCTACTAACATAAACTTCATAAAAACAAACATAATTTGATCTGATATTCCCATCACCAATCGCCCTTCACTGATCTAAGTCCATCATATTTCATCATCTCCTTCTTCGCCCACCTAAACACAAAATCAATAATACTTCTCACTTCGATACCATTACTACCTATCCCAATCCCGTATACTTATGAAAATTACATTATACCAGAAGAATATGTTATTTACACACATACTCTTTCCTCACAGAAATTAATCATCTTCCTACCATTCTCATTTTCTCCCAACCCAAAATGTACAGTTATATAATCTCTTTTTCGATCACATTTATCCACCATTTTAATCGCCAAACTCAATCAACCCGAAACTCTTACTCACTTCAACCAAAATATCATTCATATTATCCAGAAGTCACACTCTTCTCAATATTGCTTTGTAGACGACAATGTTTAACAACCACAGAAATGCCTTGACTCTTCCCAAACATTAAATTTAACCACTTATGAAATTCGTAGTATTCACACTAAAATTTCCACTATAAGCTCTGTTGCCCACAGGTCACTCATCAGAATCCGGCAACCCCTTTATCTCCCTCTTCTCATTTATCTTCAAACTTTGTTTCAGTCACAGCCCAAAGTAATCAAAATTTACCATTTTTTAAATATAACCTTCACCTCTTATCCTCTTCTCTTCCTCACCATTTATTCCTCTAAACATTTCGTATACAAAGTAGATTCATACAATTTTCGCTAGTAAGATTACAAGGGCAATTTACGGCAATCACACCAGGTCGAGGCATGTCATGAGCAGTCTAGGTATAAATAAGTTGTGCGGGTACCGAACCCAACTACCACTGTCCTTTTAATCGCCTCCTACGAATACGGCTGAACATACCCTTGGGAGCTCCTCTCCCCCCACACACAGGAATATATTGAAAGTCTTTAATAGTAGTGAGTGATTTATGCGTCTGTATGTGATAAGAGAAGTCTACTCTTTGTAATAAGAGTATGATAAGAGCGGGCAAGAGCTCGAACCATTGGGGAACTGGGTATCACTAGTAACGTACCCAGCCACCCAAAATGCCCAATGGGAAGTAATCTCCATCATTTTCGATTCTTCTCTTCTCTTCTCTCTTCTCTCTCTCTCTCTCTCTCTCTCCTCTCTCTCTCTCTCTTCTCTCTTATATATATTATATGTATTATTATATATATAATATATATATATATATATATATATATATATATATATATATATATATATATATATATATATATATAATATATATTATATAATATATATTTATAATATATATATACTATATATATATACTATATATATATATATATATATATATATATATATATATATAAATATATACTTATATATATACTATATATTATATATATATATAATACTATATATTTATAATAATATTATATATATGATATATACTATATATTTTTTTATATAATATTATATATCTCATACTATGTTACTATATTATAACCCATATATATATATATATATATATATATATATATATATATATATGATAATATATGACTAATATATATAATACAAATATAAATATCACTACTATTATTAATTATAATATATATTACATACATATCATAATATAATATATATATATAATATATATATATATATATAATACTATATATACTATTATATATATATATATATATAGTATATATATATATAGTATATATATATAAATATATATAAATATAAAATCATTAACTGATCATAGTATATATATATATATATCATATATATATATATATATATATATATATTATATATATATATATAATATATAATAATATTATATATAAAAAATATATTGTATTATATAATAATATAAATATATATAGTATATATATATATATATATATATATATTATATATATTATATATATATATATATAGTATATATATATAATATATATATATTATTATTACCCCTTTATATAAATATATATAATATATATATATATATATATAATAATATATATTAATATATATTAATATATATATATATATATATATATATATAGTATGATATATATGAGGCTATTATATATATATATATATATATATATATATATATATATATTATATATATATATATATTATATATATATATATATATATATATATATATATATTTATATATATATATATATATATATATATATATAATATATAATATATATATATATATATATATAATAATATAATAATGATAATATATATATATGTATATATATATGATATATATATATATAATTATATATATATATATATAATATATATATAATATATATATAATATATATATTATATATTATATATATAATATATAATACAAATAATATAAATATATATATATAATAATATAATATATATATAATAGTATATATATTATAATATATATATATATATAATACATAATATATATATATATTATATATATTATAATATATAATATATATATATTTAGATATATATAATATATATATAAATATATATATATAGTATATATATATATAAATATATATACTATATATATATATATAAAACATATATATATATATATAATATATATATATATATATAGTTTATTATATATATATATATTTATATATATATATATATATAGTATTTATATAATTATATATTATGTATAATTATATATATATATATAATATATATATAATATATATATAATATATATATATATATATTGATATATATATACTTACCAAAACAAGAATTGGAAAACAAAATTAAAGCTAATAAATGTTTATCAAATAACAATTTTGATAATACAATTATAATTATAATTATTTTTTAAAATTTGGAAAAAACTAAAAATTAAGCAATTGAAAAAAAATGTCAATTCATATTTCTCCTGCTGTTATATCTTAACCCTAATGATAAACCTCAGCGATTAGCACTATTTATCATTTTCATTATATTAAATAGCCTAAATAGGTTTTTTTTTTGTTATTCGTTTTTGATACCCTAGATTTAGAGGACGGATCGAAATTAAGAAAAATATATTGAAGGTTTTGGAAAAAATGTTTTCGAAAACATTGACATGTGTCTTTGTTCTAGGTTTTTATCAGTATGGCATAATTTGGAATTGTCTGCCCACTGCTACTGTACTATACTAGCTTATACTACTACTACTACTACATACTCCACCCTACTACTACTACTACTACTGCTTGACTACTACTACTACTACTACTACTATACTACTACTACTACTACACTACTTACTACTACTACTACTGATTAGTATAATAATTAATAATAATAATAATTAAATAACAAAAAAAAAAATAATAATAATAATATTAATAAATAATAATAATAATAATAATATAATAATAATTGTAAAGTTAGACTCAACAGATAATAATAAAAATAAAAATAATAATAATTAAGAATACTATTATAAATTATAACAATTAATAATAATTAATAATAAAATATAATAATAATAATAATAATAATAATTATAATAATATAGTAGTAATAATGATAATACTACTACTACTACTACTACTACCTTTAGTCTCCATTATTATTTCTTTCCTTCCAAATTTTAAGGAACCATTTACAAAAAAACAAAAGTCACACACTCTTGTGTGTTTCGAATCATCGAAAACTAAATTATTTCAAAAATTGCAAGCAAATCTTGATCTAAAGATTAGATGACCTATATCCATTAACATTTTAAATGTATTTTATAAAGCCTATATCTTATCGAAACATAACAGTTTCTTCTATATATAAATAGCAAACCTAAACTGCCATTAACATATTGTAAACCATTTTATTAAACAGAAAATTGCCTTTATCATAAACATAGGACCATTCCATAACTCCTATTGCTAAATCAGTATTTTTATAATTATTTTTAGTAAATACCATTATATCCTTTGGAAAGGATCTGAACGTTCCCATAAGTCCCAAATTCCTTAGTCATTCACTACGACCAAATCATGAAGCCCAGCATGTCAACTGCTTCTTTGAAAAACACCGCTTTTTCTGTTTACATTAACAGACGCATTTGAAGTTCTATGCAGAGCCATAATAAAGGAAATGCAAATGTTATTGCTATCAATGTGAATAATATTTGTTATCTATAATTCAAATTCTAATTTTTACGTTAATCGTATCAATAACACTGTCTCAGTAGCCATAGATAGCATTATAAAAATTAAAGTATCACGCAAATTAAATAATAAGCACAATAATTTGCGCACCCGAAATAATGAGCAACTCAGAATGTTTTACACTTTTCTGAACGGTCCATGCTTAAGATTCACTCAACATTCATGATAATTAAAATAATAATAATAATACGACAATACACGCATAAAGATAAAATAAATAGAATTACTAAAAAGTTAGATGAAAAAAGTAATCACCAACAATCACAACAATAAAACATAAAAGACCACCACTAATATATATATATAGACAAAGGATATATATTAGTCAACCAACAATGAGAGAGTGAGAGTGAGATGAAAATAATAGAAGCTATATATATATATCGGGAGCAGTTTGTCAATAAATTAAATTTTTGAGACACAAAGATATTTTCTAAGCTCCTAAAAGCCTTCCGTAAAACATTATTCCCTAACAACCCGAGCATATTCTCACCGACTCACTAGTTGACATTCTCAATGGATTATACATTGACTTGGTATGCAAATGAAAGCTTAAATATTAGTGATAGTAAAAATTATACGAATATCTAAACAAAGTGGATAATTAAAGTTAGAAGTTAATATATTACCAACTTATAATAAGAAGAATAATAAGAAAATGAAATGTGTTTCAAATATGCTTGAGCTGAGTCTTTTTTTTACTTTCTTTCTTCACAAGGTAAATATTAAAGAATGATCGTGCCCAATCAGTGCTATCGTTATATATATGGATGTAAATCTAGACTATCTATTTTACCATATAGCCTAGAGAGAGCGAGATGCTGCCAATGCCTAAAGATCACACACAAACAATTTAATACTTTCTTATGCTACACCTTAAAAGTACCATCACCATATTTCGTTGTGTGTGTGATTTGTGCTATGATCTACTGCGAGTATGTTGACTTGATATCTTAGATTGGTTGTTCTTGTATTGGCGCAAAAATACCCTTGTAGAAAGTTGCAATTCGTACGAGAAATATAACCAATTAAAAAAATGAAGTGCGATTTTACGTCAGCAGGAAAATTACTCTCCATTTTCGCAGCGGGATTCAGAACATCTCGCGACATACGCGATGCAAATAAAGTTAAACAATTAAACCTGGATACGTCACTCTAACCACTATAAAGAACCATCCACACGTCACCCCAAATAGAAAAAAGAACACAGCTAATTAAGCGTAGTTTTTTATTTAAAGCACCCCACGGTTTTCTCATCCCATGAACCATTGACCCCCTGAAGATACCTCAAAGGCTGGCCCCCATTTTCAATCCACTTTCGATTGCATAAGAATGTTGGTACACGACTTTAACTAGACTTACACACAATCGGTCCATAACGCTGTCTAACACTCTCATCTCAGATTCATAAACAATATTTCTATTAACGTATTCGAATCTATTCTTCAACAGGAAGATTTGGGAACATGTCCGCTTTCTAATATGGCTTATTAATGTTGATTGCATAAATATAACTTATCGTAAGAAAAGCTCTGCCTGAATGACTATTTACAACACTCCACACTCTATTCTCTGAACCCACTGTTCGGCATTTCTTCTAAATCTCTTGCCGTGCTGCTAGATCCCCCCATCAAAAGAATTCCGAAGAGAGTCTGCACGAAAAGTTTTGCACTTGTTAAACTTCTCTCCTTACGGACCTCATACATCCTCTCTGTGTTCTATTCCTGAGGTCGTATTCTCCTAGATCCCCACCTTTCATCCTTTAAACTATTATGGTGTTTCCATTCAGAGGTTCCCACCCCCCTATCCCCACATCTTATCTCTCTCGTTTGG
>JABUQX010070407.1:20000-45836 GCA_015478945.1 Trachelipus rathkii | reverse complement strand
ATCTGGACGCAAATGAAGGAAGCCTTTGTTAGTAGTCCAAGAGAAACATGTGGATGTGCTAAAGTAGGAAGCAAGAATGTCAATAATGAGTGGTGGAATGAAGAGGTGATGAAAGCGGTTATAAGTAAAAACGAGGTGTGGGGTTGAATGTGCCAAAGGCCTATGAAGAGGTCTCGAAAGAAAAAGTGTTAGGAAATTTAAAAAATAGGAAAAAAAGAAGATAAAAAAGTTGCGTCGATAGGAGGAGAAAAAGAAAAAGAAAAAAAAAGTTAATGAACAGTTGGAAGAGGATGAATGGGGAATTCGAGGTGAATAAACAGCTGTTCTGGCGAAGGAATACGAAAGGTAAGAAAAAGAGTAAGGGGAATCCTCATAGAATAATGAATAACTGATGAAACTTGTAACTGACAGAAATGGATGTGAGGAGAGTGTGGGGGAACACTTTTTAAAAATCTGGCACATAACATTTTGCAGTAATGGAAAAGGTGATAGTAAATGTCTGTGGGTTTGGATGTTGTAAAGAAAAAAAGTAGGTATTTTGAGAATGAGTAATAGTAGGGAGTGAGATAAGTTGAAGAGTGGTTAAATCTGCAGGTTATAGAAAAAATTACTTGGTGAAATAACAAGAATGGAGACGAGGTGATGTGATTGATTGGATTTAGGAAGTTGTGTAATAAAGGCATTTATGGAGGATATTCCGAAGGTTTAAGAGAGCAACAATAGTACCATTATGTAGAAGTTAAAAAGTGGGTACCGGGGAACTATTAAGGGATAGCATAAACCCATTGAGTGTTGTAGAGAAGAGATATATGCTTGAATTTTGGTTGAAAAGAGTGGGTCGAATGAGTGAGGGACTGATTGGCGAAGAGCAAGGTGCATTTTAAAAGTGGTAGAGGATGTGTAAATCAAATTTTCACATTGAAACAAATAATTGGGAAAATGAGAGAAAAGAATAATAAATTGTATTTAGGTTTCATGGACTTGCAACAGGCCTATGGCAGGATTAATATGGAATGTCCGTGGTAGGTGCTAGTGATATATGGTGTTGGTGGTAGGCTTCTGAATGGAATTCAAAAGTATGTATTGACGATAGTGAAGCGTGTGTAAGAATAAATGGAATTGAAAGTGAATGGTTTAATATTAACAGTGGAGTGCGGCAGGAACACGTTATATATCCTCAGTTATTTAATTTGCATATGGATGGGGTGATGAAAGAATCAGAGATGGGGAAAGATGGTAGACTGATGGAGAATACAGGAGAGTGGAGGGTGAACTGCTTATTCTAGGCAGATGATATGCGTTTATGTGGCGAATTTGAAGAGAAGTTTGAGAGGTTTGGCAGGGTGTTTTAAAAGAAGGGGTTTGAAAGTAAATGTAAACAAGAGTAAGGTGATGGTAGTGAGTGAGGAGAATCCGTGTGTGAAATTATGTTAGATGGTGAGCAATATGAACAAGTATCTGAGTTTAAATATTTAGAATATATCTTGGATGAAAAGGGAACGGGTGATGCTAGATGTAATAGAAAAGTTGTGAATGGTTAGGGGGCTGGTGCATTAAATTAATGATGGATGCAAAGGGGCTGTCTTGAGTGCCCTAGTGTTTTACATGAGGGTATGTTGTTAACTGTGGTAAATGATATAGTAGTGATCTGAACTAGACGTATAGATCTAAGGTACAAATGTGTTCAGATGACAATCTTTAGAGGCGTGTTACGTGTGAGAATTGATAAAATTAGGAATGAAGAAAGGGAGTCGTGTGGTGTGAAGTAAGGCGTAAATGAGAGAACAAACGAAAGTACAACGAGATGTTTGGTCATATGATAAGGATGGATGATAGTCCGTTGGTTAAGCGAATGTATAGTGGGGTGTGCTGGGAACCGACCAGCTGGGAGACAGAAGAAAAAGTGAATGGAGTCTGTAAAGAAGTGTTTGATGGTAGGTCGTGGCCCAGGGGGATGAGCCCCCACATTGACGAGATACCCACAGTGGATGGTCCGTCGCAGTCTTGTGAAGCTGAAGTGGATTATCTCAGACTGCCGATGAGTTTCTCACTTAAGAAGGCATTGGAGGTGCAGTAAGGGGGGGTTTTTTTTTTTTATCGACTTTTTTTCTTTTTCTTTTTTAACTTATTTCTTAAACATGTTTTAACTTTTTTTTTTTTTTCCTTTTTGTTTTAATTTTTTTTTTTTTTTTTTTATACTTTTTTTTTTTTTTCTCTATTTTTCATTTTATTTACTTTCTTTTTTTCATGTTTTTTTTTTTATATTTTTTTTTTTTTTTGTTTTTTTTTATTTTTCAACTTTTTTCATTTTGTTTTTTTCTTTTTTTTTTTACTTTTTTTTTTCAATGTTTTTTTTTTTTATTTTTTTTTTTTTTGTATTATTCTTATAGCTTTTGATAAGTTTTTTTTTCTTTTCTTATTTCGACTGGTGTAAGTTTTCTAGTATGAATTCCTCTGTAATCAGTGTCCGCTTCTAGACTGGCTTGATTCCCGAACACCTGCCCTAGTCTTCGGAGGACTAGAGGGTAGATACTACGTACTTACTACTAATATATATATCATATTATATATATATATATATATTATAATATACAAATATCCCTGTGTGCGGGGGAGAAAAGAAATTCCCAAAAACATCGTATGTCCTGCGTGTCGTAGAAGTCGACTAAGGGCGGCGTCCGATAGTTGCGGGATATGGGTTGGCTGCCTACTACCCTCTATTTCTTGCCAGCAGAGCTTACTTCACCAATCCTCGCACACGTCGTGATCGCGTAAACGGACCTTCTAACTTTTCGGCGAATTGTATGAATCGTATGGTTACATGAGAATGTCAGAGGAATAAATATGAGGAAAGAGGAGAGAGGTGAGGAGTATTTAGAAGGGCAAATTTGAATTTGCTCGCTGTGACTGAAACAAAGATGAAAGGAAAAAGGTGAAATTAAGTGGTGTGATGTGAAAAGTGTGCGTGTTGAGAGAGGAGAGAATGAGAGAGAAGAGAAGGAGTTGCAATTTTGATGGAGTGACTTTTGGTATTGAGCTATGGTAGACTTGATTGGTGAGTCCATAAATATATGAATGCGTTAAAATTAAAGTTTGAAAAGGTCAAGGTATGTGTGGTTGTGACGTATGGTCCAATTGAGGTGGAAACGTTGAAGAGAGTACGCATTTTTGGGATTCTAATTGATGTTTTGGATGGGGTGAGTAGGAGCTTCAGATTGATAGTTTCTGGGACCTGAATGGTTGGATAGATAGGTGATCAAAAGGGATGGTATAACAGGTGTTTTGGGGTGGCGGGAGAAAGACTAGCGAGCGCGTAAGAATGGTAGTTGGTGATTTGAATTTCTGTGTGAGAGCGATTAAGTTAGAGTAATACTTTCTTTAAAACTCAAGAGTATCCATAAGTTATATTTAGAGTTGGTGTAGGTAGAGATGTATATCGGAAGTGAAAAGTCATGATGGAGATAGCGTCATTTCATCGTAGTTGGTGTGAGAGGAGAAGGGAGATGTTGAAGTATTGGAATAAGTTTATGAGTTTAAGGAAATGGATTATCGATCATATGTTGTTCTATGTTAAAATTAAGTTAGTGGGGGCTTGGATGGAGAGAAGTGATACGAAAGGAAGTAGGTAAAAATAAGAGTTGAGAAGTTAAGTGTGCAAGGATAATAAGGATAAGTATGAGAGCGCTCGCTAGTAAAACGACAGATAGTGAACACGAAAGTTAAAAAAAAAAAAAAAAAAAAAAAAAAACAAAATAAAAAAAAAAAAAAAAAAAAAAAAAAAAAAAAAAAAAAAAAAAAAAAAAAAAAAAAAAAAAAAAAAAAAAAAAAAAAAAAAAAAAAAAAAAAAAAAAATTAAAAAAATAAAAAAATAAAAAAAACAAAAAAAAAAAAAAATAAAAAAAAAAAAAAAAAAAAAAAAAAAAAAAAAAAAACGTTTGATATGTCTAAAAAAACTGGGGGCAAATGAAGAAGCAATTGTTAGTAGTGCAAAGGAAGGGTTTGGTGTTCTAAGTAGGAATTAAGAATGTTAACAGCGAACTGGAATGAAGAGGTGAAGAAGGCGGTTAAAGGTAAGAAAAGAAGCTGGTTGAATGTACTACAAAGCAAATGATGAAAATTCAGAAAGAAAGATGCTTTGGAATTATATAAAGAGGGATAAAAGAAATACTAAAGGGTATACGTAGGAGAAAACAAGAGGTAAATGAACAGTTGGAAGGAGGATGAATAGAGGCTACATACAAGGAAAAGGAAGCTCTTCTGGAAGGAACGCGAAAGGTTAAGAATTGAGAATAAGGTTAATATTGTGCAGATTTCGAAAGTGTTCTTTCCACACCCCCTCACATCCATTTCATCCAGTTAACAAAAGCACCATCCCTATTCATTATTCTAGCAGATTCCCTTTATTCTCATCTTAACCTTTCGCGCTTCCTTCCAGAAGAGCTTTCCTATTTCTTTAAGTTCCTCTTCATCCTCCTTCCCAAAACTGTTCATTTACCTCTTGTTTTCTCTACGTATGAACACCTTTTAGTATTTCTTTTTTCCTCCTTATATAATTCCAAGGCCATCTTTCTTTTGAATCTTCATCATTGCTTTTAGTACATTCAACCACGCTTCTTTTTTACCTTTTAACCGCTTCATCACCTCTTCATACCACCATTCGCGTAACATTCTTACTTCCTACTTTAGCACACCACCATACTTTTTTTGGACTACTAACAATTGCTTCCTTCATATTAGCCCCCAGATTTGCTCAGTATTAACTTGTTCACATTCAACCGTTTACTAGCGAGCGCTCTTACATACTTATCCTTATTATCTTGCAAACTTAACTTTCTCACTCTTAATTTTACCTATTTCCTTTCGTATCACCTTTCCTCTCCATCCCAACCCCCCACTAACTTAATTTACATAGAAAAAAAACTATAATGATCCGATAATCCCATTCCTAAACCCTAACTGAATTTAAACATCCAACACATACTTCAACATCTCCTCTTCACCAACACTAAAAATCAATCATACATTTTCACTTCGATTTACCATCTCTACCTTACACCAACTCTAAATTAACTTATGGATACTCTTGTGTTTAAAGAAAGTATTACTTCACACATACCTCTCTCTTCACAGAAATCAATCACCTTCCTACCATTCTCATTTTCTCCCCCACCCCAAAAACCACCTGTTATACCATCCTTTTTTGATCACCCTATCCAACCATTTCAGGTCCCCCAAAACTAATCAATTCTGAAGCTCCTACTCACGCCCATCCAAAAACATTCATTCAATTATCCAAAAAACGTTTTACTCACCTTTCAAACGTTCTCCCTCAGATGGACCCATACGTCACAACCACACTACCTTGACCTTTTCAAACTTAAATTTAACCATTAGAATTCTAGACTCACACAATCAAAGTCTACGATAGCTTCTTTACCACGTGTCACTCATCAAAATTGCAACTCCTTCTTTCCTCTCTCATTCTCTTCCACACCCGCACGCACACGATTTCACATCACACCACTTAATCTCCACTCTTTCCTTTCATCTTTGTTTCAGTCACGAGCAAATCAAATCAAATTTTGCCCTTTCTAAAAAATACATCCATCACCCTCTCTCCCCTCTTCTCCTCAACATGTTTATTCCTCTGACATCCAGTACCCATACAGATTCATTACAATTTCGCGAAAGTTAAGAAGGTCGTTTACGGCGATCACGACCTTCTCGCGAGGCGCATTAGCATTCCTTGGCCAAGAAATAAAGATGAGGTAGCAGCCAAACCCAACTACCACCGCCCCTTAGTCGACTCCTACGACACGCAGGGGACATACGATGTGGAAATTCTTTCTCCCCCGCCACACAGGGATATATAATATATATATATATATATATATATATATATATATATATATATATTAGTAGTAGTAGTAGTATCTACCTCCTATCCCCAGACTGGGGTTGAGGTGATCAGCATACACCGGAAACAGAAAAGTAGTAGAAAACATGACACGAGTCGAAAAGAAAGAACCCCCCCCCCTTACTGCCCCCCTCCATGCCCTTAAGTGAGAACTCATCGCAGTCTGAATAATCCACTTCAGAACTTCACAAGACTGCGACGGACCATCTCTGTGGTATCTCGTCAATGTGGGGCTCATCCCCTGGGCCCGACCTACAACCAAAACCTCGCCATTCCTTTACAGACTCCATTCACTTTTTCTTCTGTCTCCCAGCTGGTCGGTTCCCAGCACACCCCACTATACATTCGCTTAACCAACGGACTATCATCCATCCTTATCATATGACCAAACCATCTCGTTGTACTTTTTCGTTGTCTCTCATTTACCGGCCTTACTTCACACCACACGACTCCCTATTGCTTTCATTCCTAATTTTATCAATTCTCACACGTAACACGCCTCTAAGATTGTCCATCTGAACACATTGTACCTTAGATCTATACGTCTAGTATAGATCACTACTATACATTACCACAGTTAACAACATACCCTCATGTAAAACACAGGCACTCAAGACAGGCCCCTTTGCATCCGATCATTAATTTAACTCACACTAACCCATTCACAACTTTTTCTATTACACTCTAGCATCACCCGTTCCCTTTATCAAGATTAAATTCGTAAATATTTAAACTACAGATACTTTTCATATTGCTCACCATTCTTAACATAATTTCAAACACGGATTCTCCTCACTCACATACCATCACCTTACTCTTTTACATTATCTTTCAAAACCCCTTTCTTTTAAACACCCTGCCAAAACCCTCTCAAAACTCTCTTCAGATTTCGCCACACAATAAAACCATATCATCTGCCTAGAATAAGCAGTTCACCCTCCATCTCCTGTACTCCATCAGTCTACCATCTTTCCCCATCTCTGATTCTTTCATCACCCCATCCATATGCAAATTAAATAACTGAGGATATATAACGTGTTCCTGCCGCACTCCACTGTTAATATTAAACCATTCACTTTCAATTCCATTTATTCTTACACACGCTTCACTATCGTCATACATACTTTTGATTCCATTCAGAAGCCTACCACCAACACCATATATCACTAGCACCTACCACGGACATTCCATATTAATCCTGCCATAGGCCTGTTGCAAGTCCATGAAACCTAAATACAATTTATTATTCTTTTCTCTCATTTTCTCCAAATTATTTGTTTCAATGATTTGAAAATTGATTTACACATCCTCTACCACTTTTAAAATGCACCTTGCTCTTCGCCAATCAGTCCCTCACTCATTCGACCCACTCTTTTCAACCAAAATTCAAGCATATGTATCTTCTCTACAACACTCAATATGCTAACTCCCTTATAGTTCCCCGTACCCACTTTTACCTTTACATAATGGTACTATTATTGCTCTCTAAACCTTCGGAACTATATCCTCCATAAATGCCTTTATTACACAACTTCCAAATCCAGTCTGTCACAATCGCGTCTCCATTCTTGTTCATTTCACCAGTAATTTTTTCTATACCTGCAGATTTACCACTCTTCAACTTTCTCACTCCCTACTAATTACCTCATTTCCAAAATACCTATTTTTTCTTACAACATCAAGCCCACACACATTTACTATCACCTTTTCATTACTGCAAATGTTATGTGCAGATTTTTAAAGTGTTCCCCCCACACTCTCCTCACATCCATTTCCTGTGATGAAGGTACCATCCTTATTCATTATTCTATGAGGATTCCCCTTACTCTTTTTCTTAACCTTTCGTATTCCTTCCAGAACAGCTGTTTATTCACCTCGAATTCCCCATTCATCCTCCTTCCAAACTGTTCATTTAACTTTTTTTTTCTTTTTCTTTTTCCTCCTCCTATCGACGCAACTTTTAGTCTTCTTTTTTTTCCTATTTTTAAATTTCCTACACTTTTCTTTCGAGACCTCTTCATAGGCCTTTGGCACATTCAACCCCACACCTCGTTTTTACTTATAACCGCTTTCATCACCTCTTCATTCCACCACTCATTATTGACATTCTTGCTTCCTACTTTAGCACATCCACATGTTTCTCTTGGACTACTAACAAAGGCTTCCTTCATTTGCGTCCAGATTTATTCAGTTTCACCTTATTCACATTCAATTGATTTATTTTCAGGTGTTCTCACATATTCTTTTTTTATAACCTTGTTCACTTAACTTCTCACTCTTAATTCTCCCCACTTTCTTCCTTATCTCTTTCCTCTCCATCCTTGCCCCCACTAACTTAATCTTGCATAAAATAACATGCTGATCGGATATTCCCATTCCCAACCTCCTCACTGATTTAATGTCCATCACATATTTCAAAATCATCTTCACCAACACATAATTAATCATACTTTTCACTTTGATTCTATCTCTACCTCCACCCCAACTCTCGTATACTTGTGCCCGAAGAGTGTATAACTTACACACACCTCTCTCCTCACAGAAATCAATCGCCTTCCTACCATTCTCATTTTCTCCCGCATCCCAATAGGCACCTGTTATACCATCCCTTTTCCATTACCTATCCAGCCATTTAAGTTGACCAACTCAATCTATCTATCAAGCTCCTACTCACCCCGTCCAAAACAACATTCACATTATCCCAGAATCTCAACATCACCATTAGATGGACCATATATTACAACGACACATACCCTGACCTTTTCAAACTTAAATTTGACCACTAGAATTCTAGTACTCACACACAAAAAAAATCATCATAGCTCTATGCCACTGGTTATACTCATTAGAATAGCACCTCCTCCTCTGTCCCTCTCATTCCTCTCTGCTCCAGCACATGCATTTCACCTAGCACTACTAATCTTCACGGCTTTCTTTCATCTTTGTTTCGGTCATAGCAGCAAATCAAATTTGCCCTTTCCAAATACATCCATCACATCTTTCCTCTTCTCAACACCATTTATTCCTCCAACATTCCATGTACCCAGACGATTCATACAGTTTCGCCGATAGATAGAAGGTAGTGCAAGAGAAGTGTGTGGATTTGCAAAAATTTGAAGTAAGAATGTCAGTAGTGAGTGATGAAATGAGGAAGTGATGCAGGCGGTTAAAGGTAAAATAAGAGGCATGGTTGAATGTTTTAAAGCCAATGATGATGTGTCGAAAGAAAGATGAATGGAAATATATAAGGAGTAAAAAGAAGACTTAAAGTTACATACTGAGGAGGAAGAAAAGAGGTAAACAGTTTGGAAGGAGTATGAATTGACTTACAAGGAAATAGAAAGTTGTTCTGGAAGGAAGAGAGTAATTGGAATTTTCATAAAATAATGAATAGGGATGATACTTAGTGACTGATGAAATGGATGCGAGGAGAGAGTGGAGAGAACACATTGAAAATCTGCATAACATTTGGCAGTAATAAAAAGGTGATGGTGAATGTGTGTGGGCTTGATGCTGCAAGAGGAAAATGATATTTTTGGGTTGAGGTAATAGGTAGAGTAAGAGTTGAAGAATGGTAAATAACCAGATATAGATGGAATTACTAGTGTAATGATCAAGAATGGAGGCGAGTTTGTGATTGACTGGATATGGAAGTTGTGTAACTGCCTTTGTGTAGGATATATATATTGTTCCGAAGGATTAGAGGAGAGCAGTACCCATATGTAAAGGTAAAGGAGATACGGTGAATTTTCAGGAACTATATGGGAAAGTTTTTTTAGTGTTGTAGGGAAGACATATGCTGGTATTTTGGCTGAAAGAGTGCGTCGAGTGACTGATGGATTGATTGGTGAAGAACAAGGTGCATTTAAAAGTCGTAAAGGGTCTGTAGATCAAATCTTCACATTGAAACAAATGATTGAGAATATGAGAGAGAAGAAGAATAAATTGTATTTAATTTTTATGGATTTGCAACAGGCGTATGACAGGATTAATAGGGAAGCTCGTAGACAGTTTTTGATTGTAGGCTTTTGAATGGAATCAAAAGTATATATGTTGATAGTAAAGTGTGCAAGAATGAATGGAATGTAGATGGTTTAATAATAATAATGGAGTGAGGCAGGGATGTGTTATTATTTCTCCATTGCTGTTTAATTTGAATATGGATAGAGTGATAAATGAATAAGTGGTATGGGTTGCAGGGGAAGGTGTTAGACTGATGGAGAATGGAAGAGAGTGGAGGGTGCCCTGCTTATTGCACGCTTATGATTTGGTTTTGTGTGGCAAATCTAAAGAGTTTGAGATGATTGGTAGTGGGGTTGGCAGGGTGTGAAAAAGGATGGGCTTGAAAGTAAATGTACATAAGAGTAAAATGATGGTAATGGGCGAGGAGAATCCGCGGTGTGAAATCATATTGGATGATGAACCATTTGAACAAGTATCTTTAGGCTATATGTTGGATGAAAGTTGATAAGGAAAGGAAGGTGGCTGATGTAATTAAATCCTTGGTGAATGCAAAGAGACCAAGTTTTGAGTGCGCTATGGTTCTGATGTTGCCAGTAATAATTAATAGTTGTGAAACTATGGTGTGGAATAAGAAATGTAGGTCTAAATTGCTGTCTATATAGATGGATAATCTTAAGGGGTTGGTTAGGAGTGAGGAAAATTTATAAATGAGGAATGAGCGTGTTAGGGAACTGTGTGGTTTGAAGAAAGCCGTGAATGAGAGAATAAATGAGAGTATATTAAAATTGTTTGGTTTTGTGTAAAGGATGGACGATAGTCGGTTGGTTAAGCTGGTGTATAGAGGAGTGTGTGTTGGGAATCGACCGACTGAGAGAGCTTAGAAAAAATGGATCGAGTCTAAAGGAGTGTCTGAGGGAAAGGAATGTGAATTTGGTTCAAGTTAGAAGGAGGGTGCGTGATAGGAGTGAATGGCGGGGTTTTGTTAGGGGTGTGGTTGTGGGCCTGGTCCATGGGATGAACCAATACATTAACAAGATATTACATTTGGGGGTCTGTCACGGCGTTGTAAATCTGTAGGGCGAACCTTTGGCTGCGACTGGCTCGCTCTTAAGGGTATGGGGTGGGGGTTTCCTTTTCGACTTTCGTCATGTTCTGTAGCTATTCTGTTTCCAGTGTATGTTGTGCACCCCACCCCTAATATGTGAGAATCCATGAGGAGAATAAAGAAAGCTAGAAATAACTGGTTTAAATTTTTATTAGTTAGGCATTATCGCCTTTTTTTTATTTGTTAATATTAGTTGAGTAATTAAAAAAAAATCACAAACGTAAGTTGTTCCAAACATTGACATTATTCTTAATGCCAACTAAGTCTTTGGACTTGGATAATCTTTCTTAAAGACTTTTAAAATCTCGATACTACCAAGCTGCATACCTGCATCATTAAACCAGTTATTTATTCAGAACAAATATACAAACAAAGCTATTTCAAATTCAAGGATTATTAGTAAAGAAATTGGTTCTAAATATTAATAATAAAATAAAATAAAACCATAATAATAATAGTAATAATAATTTATTATTTTTAATTATTATTATCATCATTATTATTTGGTATCAACAGGTAGGGCTCAGTTAGAACGAACTCGAGGAACTCAAAGAGGAAGGAGATCAAGAGGTTCAAGAAGTTTCAAAAGTTCTTCCTAAGTCATTTCCAGTAATGAATATATGTTTATTTTTATTATATATATATCTTTGTTAAAGCAAAAATGCTGTGGAATTTGTAATAGTTAAAAGAAGTAAACTTTAATTCATAGTATTTTTATTGGATTCTTCTACCAAACTAGATAAAACTAAAATACCAGCAAACTATACTCTTCTGCCACCCTTTCCGGTCGTTCCATAGCAGAATTGTGATGGAAAGAATTGCCAAAATTGACGAATCCAAAAACGAGTTGCAGGAAAAGTTTAATTAAGGCAGTTATTAACAATTTTGAATGTTGTTTTTGATGTCTATTTATAGATTATTATCTCGAGTGGATTTGATGTTAAATTGCCAGGATATGAAATGATTAGATACGTATTCAAAATTTATTAAGATTGATTCGTTATAAATTTGTTAGGTTAGGCACTAGTGAGTGAGGTAGCGTATTACCATATTTAGGGTGAAAGCATGGTGAAATTTTGCCATATTCTATTTGAGGACTTTTATTTCAAATTACGAAAAATTATATGAATTTACGATAAACATGAAAAAAAAATGCGAACTCATTCATATATTTTTTATTAATTGGGACAGGAATAAATAAAATAGAAAACTAATTTTAAGTTGCTGAAACTGTCCTGCGAATCTGGCAATTTATGTTCAAATGAATGCATTAATAATGTTTTCAATATCTTTGTACCTGTACCAATAATAAACCTGCCACAAAGTCGCAGTGTAATGCGGGCCTGAGGGGAGAGTTTGATTTTTTTTGGATTTATTTTACTACTACCGGGCAAGGTCCATTTCATAGAAGGGACAAAAATATAAAAGGAATATAAACACACGCAATTCCCTCTGGTGGGCCTTAAAGATTATGCAAGGATATACAGAATAAGAGGTAAATTCCTTTAAAATGTTATTTAGGTATTTGTTTGTTACACAGAATTTAATATTAAAATAACAGAAATGACATGAGTCTAGCAAGGAAACCTTTTGTGATATGAGGGTGACGCAAAGGTGGAGGAATGGGAAAGGCCATTTTCTTTGAGGACTTGCCGTTGTAATACCTATAGGAAAAGTGTGTGTGTCAGTGTCACGTCGCCGAGAAAGATGATCAAGGGAGTTTATTAGTCTCTTAAATTCTAAGGAGGGTGAAACCAGATCCACCCCAAATGTGAGAACCGTACTCATACAAGGGTAGATATGACCTTATCAGTTCAAAAAAAAGTAATGAAAGTTCCTTCAGGTTATTTTCAACATTTATTTCCATGACTTTGCTGCCAATTTTACAGTCTCAAAGTGTCTTCTCCTCCCCCTCCCTTCAGCATTTAGTGACATATGTTAATGTAAATAACTACGCTGTTACAGTTATAGATTTGATCGACACAGAAGTTCGTAAAAGAATAGAGCTATCATATATGTAATAGTTTCGAGTTTAATTTAAAAGTGATTTGCTTGTGAAAAAATAAAAACTAGCCTTACAAACCCTTACATTACTGATAAAATCTGGGACATGCTTGCTTACATATTCCCTAGTTTCTACAACACTTAAAACTACTGTTCATCCTTAATTGCCGAATTTAATTTGAACTTCCAAACTAGTGGATATGTGGGCCCCTGGCCATCCCACCGGAGGAGATATGTTTAAAAAAAAAACATTTTCATACTGTTATAGATACTCGCATTCATCTCTTAATTAATGACTACTATCCTTCATTGCTGAGGCCTAGGGTAACACTCGAATTTCTAGGAATTGGTATGCCTTTTAGAAGAATGTATCTTTAAAATATTTCGTTTGCAAAAAAAAACTTTATATCTGAAGTGACATTCCAATCTTCTGAAATCTGTAGGGGGTAGTCTGAGGCGCTATTCCGAAATTCGGACCTCGTACTTCAATTCTACTTCTTTTGAATTGTCACTTGCTTGCTCAACTAACAACTTCTAGGCAAAATTTTGCTTCTAGGAGCTAACTCGATGACAAAGACCTTTTCAAACTACTTTTCATTCCTTTCCCCCAATAGTCTTCATGAATGATTGCAATCCCCACCTATGGACTGGTGATAACATTATCCATCTTTGTAGTGGATACCATCATCTTAGAATCTAATCCTTCTGACTTTCTATGGTGGACTGATGATTTCAAGAATATATATGCAGGAAACTAATGATCCAACCTGAATGTACCTCAGCGATTAAATGCACAAGCCATCCTTCCAGCCAGATCAGATAATGTTAAAAATTTTGCAAAGCAACATCGTCTATTCGGGCGTTTTAGACATGAATTTATTGGTTTTAGGGGGGCGCTACGCACCACACCGCACCGAATTTTAGCGTATGACGTACGCTGTTGCTTAAGTGCACTTAATGCTTTTGGGCGCGCGCGTGTGATCAGAACATAAACACACACACTATACGAAATCAATGGATGACTTCACCACCTCTCTCCTTATTTAATATATATTTATTTATTTAAAATGTCGCATATTCGGGCGTCGTACCAGCCTTTCTTAAACATCAGACAAACGTCAAGACCCTTACACTTTTTTTTTTTTTTGGTTTGTTTGTTAGTGCAAAACAAAAATATAACGGGTTTCCCTTATGAACACCCTACGAATTATCTGTACCAACAGAGTTTATGATTGATAAAGTTTTACAAAATTTTGGTTTACTCAAGTCTAGTATTAATAAAAATAGTTTTTTTAACAGTTACATAAATCCATGGTTCGATCGTGCTTGTTCTCTGGCCATTCAGGCTAGAGACAGTGCGTATCGGGAGTGAAAAAATTTTCGTTCTCCTATCACTTGCTAATTTTCATTCAGCTAGAAATCGTTGCAGGGATACTCTTCGAAGAGCAAAGCGGGCTTTCATCAAACGAAAGTGCGCTAACCTCCTTGGCCCTCCTACTGACAAATCTTTCTGGAATCTTGCCAAAAACAACTTCTGTAAATCTGTCTTTCCTCCTCTTATTCAATCTGATGGTTCTGTTGCTAATTCTCCAACTGAAAAGGCCAATCTCTTCGGTCTCCTATTTTCCTCTAACTCAACCCTGGACTATTCTGGCATTCCTCATCATCCTCCTCTCAGATGTCCTATGCCTTTGCCTGGGATTACATTTGATCGGGTGCGGTGCCAATGGGCTCTGAAATCTACGAACGTTAGGGCGGGTAGCCCGGACGAGCATTAACCTCCAGAGTTTTGAGGGAGTGTGCTTCCGTGCTCTTCCCGCCCCTCGTTCAACTATATTCTCTATCTCAATACTAACACTTTCCCTCAGGGTTGGAAGCACGCACATGTCCAACCTATTCCGAAAAAAGGAAGCCGCTCTGATCCTTCCCAACTATCGCCCATATAGCTCTTACTTGTATCTATCTAAGATCTTTGAAACTCTTCTCAAATCTCATTTCTTAAGATCATCTGGAATCTCATTCACTTCTTTTCGATCGCCAGTACGGCTTTCGGCGTTCGAGGTCTACTGGCGAGATACTTTTCTATCTAACAGATTTATGGTTTCTGCTCTTAGGAACTACGGGGAGACTTGCGTGGTGGGCGCTTGACATATCCAAAGCATTTTGAACCGGTATGGCACGCGTCCGCTGCTCTCCAAGCTCGCCTCCTTTGGGTTTCCTCCTTCTCTTTGCTTACTTTATGTCTAGTTTTCTTCAAATCGCTCAATAATCGGCTGTTGTTGATGGGGCGACTTCTTCCTTTTCTGTCAATAGTTGGTGTTCCTCAGGGTTTCGTCTTATCTCTCCTACTTTATCCTACTTTCATTAATGATCTCACCTGCACATCTAACTCTAACACTCATATACCATGACTCGACCCTTCATCTTCAACTCATTTCAATTCTGCAAACTTCTTACTTCTAGAATCCTTTCTCGTTTATCTTTCGATTCTATCCTCGCTTGAAATACTGGATAGAATTTCCGGGTGGGGTCGTTCTAACCTTGTGAATTCAATTTTTAAAAACTCAACTTCTACAAATCTCCCTCTCTAAAGACAACCTTCTAAACTTTCTATCGCTTTCGACGGTGCTCTCTCTCTCTGCTGACAATGATAAACATCCTGCCTTAACATAAACAAAAAAATGGTCTTGGAAACCTCCCATCACAATGGTGCTAGGGCGGCCTCAAAGAAACTGGGAGTCTGGTTTAGACTGCGAGACTTTTTTTTTACTCTTCTCAGTTGCTCCAGCTATACAAGGGTCTAATCAGCCCTTGTATGGAGTACTGCTCTCATATCTGGGGGGGGGGGGGTCAAGTTTTCACCCGGCTTTTGGATGGGATCGAATCAAAGGCCAAAAGGCTTATAAACTGTTCTGTTACTTTCCAGTCACTGTGACCCTCTATTCTTTGCGGCGCCGAGTTGTGCCTTTAATCTCTTTTCTAACAGTACCGCAGCGGCAGTTGCTCAAGGGAGCTTATCACTCGCGTACCTCCACCTTTACGTCGCCCTCGGGGTGCTGTGACTGCACACGAGTTTTATGTGGATGTAGGTAACTCCAGCTAGTTCGCTGCGGTACTTCCTTCTTTCCTGCCACATCTGTTCTGTGGAATTCTCTTCCATCTTGTGTTTCCTGCTGAATTTAATCTCCCCCACTTCAAAGCCTGCGTCTGTGTTCATCTGCGTAATTTACTTTAGTTGTTGACTTCTGAGGCGTGCAAACACCCCCTCCTTTGAATTGGCTCTGCTCGTGAGTGTGGGGAAACTAAAAAAAAAAAAAAAAAAAAACAGCTTTCTAGTTCGAAGTACTCTTAAAGGGCCTAACTAAACTTACAGAGTTTTAAGAAAAAAGATGGTACTTGACAAATATATTTAAAAAAATAACATCAATTTAAGATTGTGCCGTTTACATTTATTGAAAATTCCAAGCTTTCCCCAAGATTCGTAAGTATAAGCAACGATCTTATCGACTAAAATGCATAAGAATTAACAAATGTTTTAATTTAAAAAATATTAATAAAACGCTTAGTCAAAGATTAGATTCTTTGGTTTCATACTAGCACTAGAAGAAACTTGTTTGCTCTCGCTTCAATTTATTTTTTGCATAATGATGCTTCAAAAGAGCAATGAGATTGCAATTTGTAAATTAAAACTAATGTTACGAGGCATTTAGCCCACTTTAATCTCGTTATTACATTAGATTGATTTTTTAATAACTACATAATACCCAAAACTTATAATTTAGCAGTCATTGTTTTACTATAGCAGGGAATGTAGTTTCAACGAAAGCATAAGTTTTATAAAATTATAATCTCATTTTTAATTTCCCATCATTCCAAGGTGTTGAAAATCACCTTCCCCTAGCATAAGGCCTAGATAATCAAAATTTTCGCCACCTTCCTAGATCTTGTGAATACTCCGCTTTTCAAAGCCAATCATCTGTAATTTACATGCCTACCCTTTTATTAAGACTTTCCTTACTTTGCTCTTTAATCATGGTGAAGTTTTCAGTTGGCATTAGCACCATTTACCTCCTATCAACATGAAAATTCTCTATTACCTTTTAAATTAAACCCCTCCACCATGTAATCTTGCCGAACCATAAATTGTATTTATAAAATATTTATAGGATTTTAAAAGGACTCTTCCCAACTTTTCGGCACCAAATTTTTTTTTTCTTTTTAATAGTATAGTATAAGATTCCGCAAATATAATAGAGATTTGAAGTTTAAGTGCTTTGATTACGTTGGCGGCATTTATGTTATGTTACCTAGAGCAAATGGTTGCTAGGGCGGCCTCAAAAAAAACTTGAGTTCTGTTTAGACTGCGAGACTTTTTTTCCCTCTTCTCAGTTACTCCAGCTATACAAGGGCCTCATCCGCCCTTGTATGGAGTACTGCTCTCATATATGGGGGGGGGGGGCTCTGATTTTACCCGGCTTTTAGATAGGGTTGTCAAAGGCCAAAAGGCTTATAAATTGTTCCGTACTTTCCAGTTCACTTGACCCTCTATCTTTGCGGCGCGACGTTGGTGCTTTCTCTCTTTTCTATAGGTACCGTAGTCGCAGGTGCTCAAGGTAACTTATCACTCGCGTACCTCCACCTTTACGTCGCCCTCGTAGCACAAGGGGTGCTGTATCTGCACATGAGTTTTGTGTTGATATTGGTAACTCCAGACTAGTTCGCTGCGGTGCCTCCTTCTTTACTGCCATCTCTGTTCTGTGGAATTCTCTTCCTTCTTCTGTTTCCTGCTGAATTTAATCTCCCCCACTTCAAAGCCTGTGTCTGCGCTAGTTGCTCGATTCGGAGGCGTGCAGCACCCCCTCCTTGAATAGGGCTTTGCCCGTGAGTGGTGGTGGCAACTGTAAAAAAATTCTAATATGCTTAAGAATGCAAATTTCCACATAACCTGTAAAAACCTAAATTTCCGGAAGACCTTGCGAGTTTTATCAATAGAATTTGCAGTTTGGATACTTTTAGTTTTACTCTTATCCAGTAGTTAACAGAAGCCGGTTCGCATCGGCAGTACCAGTAGCCAACTGAAGCTGGTTCGCACCTGCAGTTCAAATTTTCTTAGGGGTAGCGAACCGACTGTTAACCAGGTCTTTAAAGATTTAACATGAATATGAACCGGCAGCTAACTTTTGACTAAGAACTAGTTGTTAGCTTTTTGGCATCTCGCCAACGCTCTTTAACCTAACCTAACCTACCACTTCATTTTATATCATAGGCAAAAGTATTAAATGAGTCACAGGAGATTTTACTCTCCCTCAGCAGGTAAACATTCTTATGTAAAAAATATCGATAGTCTCTTTCCCAGTTGAAATTAAACCATTGTCGCCATTCTAACCATATTTTTATAACTAAATGAAATCACTTAAAATGCATTAGAGTATGGAGTTTGATTTTGAATTGGGAAATCGTGATTTAGACAATTTCTCCAATTTTCACCCTATCTATGCAAAATTTTCAGTTGTAATTAACGGAGCAACAGCAAAATTTAATTCTTGGTTTGTTATATAAAAATAAGTGGACCAACAAAATTTTGGATTTAGTCATTTATTATAAGAAAGGATAGTCGGCGAAGTCGGCTCGTATAGGTCAAGGAATGGAATAGAGCACCAAAATAACGTCCGGTAAGCTCAGCGGTATAGCACTTGCCCAACTAACCCAGAGACCCAGGTTCGTCACTGGTCGTTCGTGAGAGTGTGAGCTATTCTCTTCTATGCTCAGTCTGCTCAGACTTAAAAATCGAGCACACCCCCTCCTAGATTAGGGCTCTGTCCGTGAGCGGTGGTCAACTGTATAAAAAAAATTGGCAGATCTAAAAAAGTTAAGTTTTTAAAACTAATAAAGCGAAGAACACTTTCACAACTAAAAAATTACCAAATTTTTCTTCATGTTTAAAATAACATGAAATTTTAAAATTGTGTAGAATTAGAAGATACAAAACTAAGAATTTTTGAATCTACTTTGTTTGCCATCAAATATCTTTGATTTTTAGTTATATAATTAAAAAAAAATCACACGACATATAGACTAAAACTCTATAAGATATTCAAATGCTTTAAAAGGAATAAAAAAACAAACTAAAACTTAGGGCTTAAGTTATCTGAGATCATACGCTAAGACATAGTTTTTAAAACTTTAAAATCCTGCAATGTCGTATTAGTAAAAGATAAACATTTAAAAAAATTAAACTGGTTGACACATAAATGTTCATCACATCGTATACATATATTAACAAACATAATATGGCTTCTAATAATTATGTAATTCTCATATGCATTCACCCCTTAGGAGAATTCAACATTTTTTAAAACTTTAAAAAACTTTGAAATAATATATGAAAAAAAAAGGTTTAAAACCACACACATATATATATAACTACCATATATATTATTTTATATTACTTATTATCTATACTTAAATTACAGTACAGAGAATTAATTATATATAATTATACTAGTTATTAATAAATATAGTATATATCAAGAAAAATAAAATAATAAATTATAGTATATATTATAATATATAATATATATATATAATACTATCGATATATCTAAAATAAATATATGAATAATAATAAATACTATAGTATATTCTAATCAGGTCTTGGAAGAATTCAAGTACATTTTATTTCAATGTGTTACGAGTACTCTTGGCCGAGATTTGTATCATGTTGTTAACAAATTTACAGATGTACCTCTAAGAATCTTTTTTCGAGTACAAGTACAAGTACTTTAGAAAACTTGTGGCTATATATATATATTATATATATAATAATAATATTTATATTATTATATATATGTTATATATTAATATGTATATATATATATATATATATATATATATAACCGTAATATATAGTCTTATATATATTATAATATAATCTTAAACCATGAAGAACAAAAAAGTTTGAAAGGCTACAAGAATTTCTGCCTTCATCTGGGATTTGAAACCTACCGCGTATTCTCGAAAGGTGAGGACCAATATAGCTCGATAGTGCTCTTACGACTATTAGGCTATCCTTCAGAACATTCCAGGTCTTGCATATCAAATAATAGCATCATTTGAACTATGAATAAAAAGTGGACATTACGTCAAATTCTCTGTCATACATACATTAACATATAAACCATCGATTTCATAACAGAGAGTCAACGATAAATTCGCTAACTAACTTTAATCTAATCCTACACCTTTTGACGAAACATTACGGAGCAGGCAGCGGAGGAGATACATTTAAAGTGGTTAAGGGGTGGTTCACACAAGGAGCATAGGCTTTATCGATTGGTAATATGGTTACTTTCATGTTTTTTACAAAATTTCTTATATCACGAATGCATCTCCTTATACTCTAGTCAAATTCATCTATATCTCAATCTTTTCCTACTATACAGTAAGCTTCCGAACAATTCTCGAACGATGAGTCCACAATCTACTACGAAGGATCACACGTAGATGCATGAAGAACCATCTCGGAGGGATTACCCCCGAAGGGGTGTAAGCGGTACATAAGAGCAGAGCCCTTTGGCTGATGTTAACTTGATGATAGATGTTGGAAATGAATAGTTATATTGATATGTAAAGACACTGTGATGAACGGTATGTATCAATTCATAGTTTAAGATGACGGTTATATGCTCTCGTTTGATTAGGTTTGGACCACTTTGTTAGAATGGAAGCTTTTGTTAAGGATAATACAGCTTTAGCGGCCTTGTATGATATGCATAAAAAGCTGAATAGGTTGAGTTTTTGCTTGGCTGTAATGAGGGGTAGCGTTGGAGAACTTATTCATAGTCCATAATGAAATGTCTGTATGACGTAGTATCCAATGTTACTATCGATTTGTAGGTTTTGCCTCCTATTGTAAAGTTGTTAGATTATATGTTAGCTAGTTTTAACTTTCTTGACGTCAAGTTTTCGTATAAATCATACTTATGACAATGTGAAATTAATTACTTAATGTTGTTAAGCCGTTTATGGCCGTAAATTATTTTATAATGTGTTAACTGGTGATGTGTGGGATTAGAAAGCGTGGGCTTAGGTTAGTGTGTATTTGCTGAGCTAGTAATGTTAGGTTTCACCTGGAATTTTTTTAATGTTTTCTACGTTTATTCATAGTACAAATGAAACTTTATATTTTGATATGTGAGCGTCGGCGTTCTTGTGAATTTAATAGGTAGGAGTCAAATTCATAGTTCAGATGGGGGGTTTTCTTTTGATATATTTCGGTTCACACTTTGTTAAGGGATTTTGTTTATTAGATAATACATGCTTATACTAGTTGCTGATATGTATTGGACAAGTCTAGGATACATTATAGTTATATTGAATGTCCTGTTAGCTTACATTTTACCTTGATTAAGTGGGAAATTCTTTGAGTGAATATTAGCAGACCTTTTCATTACGTTGAGGGTACTGTTAGGTTTGGTTTATAATAATATTTCTTAGTTCAGGTTATGAGTAATGTAGCGCCTTTATTTGCAGTGCGAAACTCTCTTTTATACCACTAGGCATATATTCGGCTAGGTCATAATGATATTGATAATTTTACAATCTGTTAAATATTCTTTACAGAAAAAAGCGGTAAAAAATAAACAATATGTTACAGATCATTTTAATGATTAAAAAGTGTGAAGTAAGAGAATACGTCGTAATTTTGTGATAATATGTTAGCTTACTTTTACTCGTTGAGTTATAGTATAGAACTATTGTTTATAATGTTGGCTGGACTTTTCAAATCTGACGTTCTCATTTTTTCCTTTTTAGGTTTGTGTATGCCTTATTTCATTAATAATTCTTTATAGATTCGTAATGAATTTACAACTTCATATGTACAAAGTGTAATTGATGTTAAAACTTTGTACGTTAAGTCAATAATAATTTGATTGAGTAATCGAAGAGTATATATAAGACTCTTTATTTTTTTATGTTTATGTTTATCCAAAATGATAGCCGAAAATATGACTTGAATTCAATAGATTCAATAGATCAATAGATCATGAACTAAGGCGTGGAGAGAAGAGTTGAAATGGTTAGGGATTTTGATTTTAGCTGATTTATTGATTATTACTGTCTAGACATTAAAATCTTAGTGTAAATATTACTTATTATTCATTCTTTTACTATTGTAGTATTTTATTTATAAACATCATTATAATTCCAATTAAGATTTCTTTCGATGAGAAACCCAGGTAAGGTTTGTTTTTATTGATTTAGCAAAATTATTCGTTGAGACGGAATCTATTAATGACTAGTTTAGGTAAGGTTATAAGGATTTTGCTAACATATTTACTATATAATGCTAAAACTTTGTTTCGATTAGCATATATTCGCTAGTCAGTATGATAATTGACAAGGTTCTGTGAATTTATGCTTAATAATTACCATGTTATAATGCGTAATAGTTAAATAATTGATAAATTATGTTATAGATATCCTTGATAAATGTGTGAAATAGGTTACGTTTGATAAAGATGTTTATGTTAGTTACTTACTGTTGTTAAGTACGGAAATTGTAATGTGGTTAGTTTTTTAATTGGGGACTTTATGTAGGTGTTTAGGTTTGCATGTGGTTATATTTATTATTCTTAAGTCAGTGTTATGCTTATGTTTATGCTTCTTACCCAATGGATAAACTTTGATATAGCGCTAGCATATATTTGCAGATTGTTAGTATATAAAGAACTTATTTTATGCTTTATGTAACACAAACTAAATGATTTTACTCGAATTTATGTGACCTGGAATCAATTAGATATAATATTATGATAATATTTAATATTTTTTGATTAGATTACGGAAGGGTGAATGGAAGGGTGGGGAGGTCCTGATTGGTTTTGATTACTGATTTACTAATTTTAAATGCTTAGTGATTACTGCGTATTCGAATTACACTTTACTTACGATAAATTGCTGTAAGTCATATTACAGATTTGATTTTTGGATTAAGAATTTTGATGGACAGAGACTACATTTTTAATATAATAAATAGTTAGTTAGGTTATGATTAAATTTTCCGCCTAAATATTACTATGTATAAAGTATAAAAACGTTTGTTACGCTAATCAGATGTATTCGGGTCTGAGAAGACAACTATCAGGGTAATGATAAATTTTTCTTAAATTACTATTTTCATATATAAAATTAAACATTGTTGGCATAAAATTAGTTTTTCTTTTTTTTGGGAATAGTTACGTTTTTTGTTATGCCATTGTTAGTTACTTTAACTGTTGTATAAGTATTGAACTTTATTAATGTTAGCAGTTTATTCTTGCTTAAGATGTGTATTCTTTGTCGTTGTGCATTATTTCCTTAGTTCATATGATGATTGCTATGTTAGCTTTATTTAATGTGAAAAGCTTTGTTACGTTAGCATAGTTAGTATGATAATTATATAAAAAAAAAGTAGGATTAAAATTTTTAATTTATAAATTCATTACCTTATGCCATAAATGTAAAAATTACCATTGATATGTTAGAGATATGCTTCACAAAGTGTGAATAGGCTACGTTTTTGTATTGCATCGTTAGTACTTTTACGTTGATTAAAAGTTTTAAAAGGTTTAATGTTTAAAAAGTTTAACAGTTTAAGTGCGTAAGTTGTGTTAGGGTTTGTCGTTGTACATTCATTATAGTTCAGTTGATGCTATGTAGCTTTATTAATGTGAAACTTGTTACGTTAGCTTATATATTCGTTGTTGTCGGTTGGTGCTTCTTTGTTTTATATTTTATGTTATTATTTAATCCAATAATGATACTCGAAAATATAATTAATGGACATGAAACATAGCAATCAATAGTTATAGGATGGGTATGAGGATACTGGGTAGGGTGATGGCTGGATGGTACTTAGATTTACTGATTTACTTGCTTAGGGTATGTAAACATGAAACTAATTTTAGACAAAAATATGACTGATCAATTATATCATAGATGCATGGAATGGTTAGGAGGGAGGCAGGGGGAGGGGGCTTAGATTTACTTATTATTACTGATTTATTGCTTATATATGTTTTATTAAAATTTTTAACCAATTTTAGTAAAATTTATGACTTGGAATCAAATTAAGAATCAAATAAATCCAATAGAATTCAATATAGATCATTTAGATCAATAGTTAATGTGAGGTGTAGGAATAGTAGTCAGTGATAGGGTGGATTGGTTATTTGATTTACTGAATTTATTTTTACTGATATTTATACTTGATTTACTGCCTTTAGTGGATATGTTTAAAAACATAATAATTTCAGTAAAAATTAAAATATAGGGTAACTATGTGATATGACTTGAGTCAATAGATCAATAATAGCTAATCAGTATAGTAATTCCAATAGTAATCAAATATAGATCCGATGAATGGTAGGAGGTTAGGTTTGAGGTCAGAGGGTTTGACAAAGAAGGTTGATATTACCGGAATTTATTCTGCTTTAGTAGTATCAAAACATAAAAATTTATTAGTAAAAATATATGATAGTCCCTTTGAATTCATAAATATCATTTTAAATCAATAGATAAATAGAATCAAATAGTCAAGAAGATCATTGGTAGAAGGTATATATATATGGAATTTTGGTCATTAAACGTATTCGTTAATGGAAACTGAGAAATACCTTATATTTGTATAGGGGGATGGATATTAGGTAGTGGAGTGTTAAGGTCGTGTGTGACGTATTGATTATACTGAATTTACTGATTTGACTGCTTTATAGTGTATTTGTGAGAGAGTAAAAAACAATAACCAGCATATATTAGTAAATTAAAAATTATGACTTGATTTCAATAATCAATATTTGACCGAAATAGATCAATATAAGTAATTCAATATAACCATGGATATACTGGGTATGGTAGGATAGTGTGTGTAGCAGTAACACAAATAGGGGCTGTGTGGTTTCTTAATGATTACTGCCTTTTTTATAGTTATATAGTTATGTTATAGAGGTATATCACTCAAATATAATTTTAGAGTTATAAAAACATCGAAAATGCATATAATAAATTATTTTAGGTAAAAAATTTAAATATATTTTTTAAACAATAAATGTAATGAAAATCATTTTATCAACACAAATAATAAAAATTTGAAAATAAATTATAAAAAAAAACATTTTCAAATTGAAAACAAATTCATAATTGAACGGTAACAAAATTTTGATAAAGTATAATTGGTATCAATATAAAAACGAATGCTAATTACAAAATTCACTGCTCAGCACAGCACCGGCTTCAGCACCGGTGTCTGTACCATTCCTATGGCATACATTTCTCATGACGCTTATTCCTTTCATTTTCCTTTCTGCCTTTCCTCTCACTTCTTCTCATTCCATCCTCACTACGTATCATTCTGATTTTGTGTGCGATTTTCCGTGGACGTTAATTTTCTACTGGGGCCCCACCTTCCGGGTATCGAAATTTAAACCTTAATTTAACATGGAATAAGACACCTTCATATACTGGCTCCGAAGAGGTACAAATTTTATTACAATAATTATACTGCCACACTGCACGGAGCCTCTAAGCACCTTGTGGAGCCGTGTGTCAACTCAGAACATCCCGTTACATGAACTCAGATTCCTTCTCCGGTGTCCTTCTGAAAACACAGACTCCGTCTCCTTTTATTACACACTTTTTTTCTTTATGCATTTCTTCTTCAATTTTTTTGGGGCACCACCCCTTCCTAGGAGTTCCACGACTACACCATTACGAAACTATATGGGTATCATTAAATACCATTTTAAATTCCCGAGATCTACTTGTTTTTCATATAGGCGATCAATCGGACCATCTGAAAATATTTATA
>JABUQX010070407.1:0-15000 GCA_015478945.1 Trachelipus rathkii | reverse complement strand
AATCAACTATTTTCCTGAGAATGAAATTATCAGACAATTTAGAAACAAAGTTAATGAATCATATTGATTCTAAGCAAATGATTGCGAAAAAGTAATAAGTTGTAAATAACTAGTAAATAGGAAAGAGAAAATACAAGCGCTAACTACGGTTTAAGTCTGAACTTCAAGTCCTTCCTCATTCATCAAAAACAAAATATTAGGAGGCTGAGAGAGAGAGAGCATAACACAGAGAATAATAGATTTTTAACTCAGTGAAAGGCTGTGTTTTCTGAGAGTTTAACAGAGAAAATATAGAGAAACAGCTAAGAGAACTTCATTCCTTATAGTGGAGAGAAACGACAACACATATATAAATTTCGAAAAACCTAACGAGGTAAGAAACAAAATGTAGACAAACTATATCGGAGTAATATTATAAAAATTTTTTGAGAACTTTATTAAAAAAATTCAGAATAGTCCTCATAAAATCGTGCATGCGAATAAAGGACCTTTCAGCATTTGGGTGATACCTGCAAGAAAACATTTGGGTGTCCTTGCTTTTCCTGGAAAGTGAAAGACCTTCAGATTGGAGGAATCAATAGTTCTCTAAAAATTCGAATGCACTATATACAGAAGTGAACACAAGGTAATGTAGTTGCCAGTTACGAATTTTTAGAGGACAAGCTTTGACTAACAATATATAAGACAATTTTGCGCGTGAGAGAGTACTGTTGGTAAAATTAAAGATGGATTTGTTAGAAGGCAGAGAAAATTGACAAAGAGTGTCAGGTGTATGGGCGTAGAGTTTAGATAGTATTGACTTAGAATTTGTTCAAGGTAGAGGAGGATAATAAGAATCATATGTATATTAAAAATACATTATCTTTTAGAGAATATGACAGTCAACATACTAAGGATATATTCTATAAACTATATATTTAATGTCATAAGGTTATAATTTACGTTGTTTAGTCCAATTTCTAGGCTATATAGAGTAAATTATTATATATATACTTTTATGAGAAATCTATGGTTAGATAGATTTATTTAGTGAAAACCTAATATAAAAGAACTTTAAGTAATAGTCTATAGAAGTATATTTCGAAGTATAGTAAATAGTTTAATTAGTAAGATTAGATAACACGTAGTAAGGTAAGTGAGATAGCTATTAGTATATAATATAAAGGTGTGAAGTAATAATTAGAATATAGTAATGTAGTTATATAATGATAAGATAAGTGTTAATGTAAGTTAATTAAGAAATAGTAAGTAAGAACGTATTATATCAAAAAGAAGTTTAAGTGAGTACAGTTAAAAGAAGAAGAAGAATGAAGAAAGTAAGAAGAAGAAGAAGAAGAAGAAGAAGGAAAGAAGAAAGAAAGAAGGAAAGAAGAAGAAGAAGAAGAGAAGAGAAGAGAATCTTCAAAATTTTTTGTTTATTTATTGTGTTGGAGTGTATGTTTCATATACTGTCAATAATATATATTAATGCATTCTCATATAATATGCTATCTATATTATATATACTATATATATGACACATATAATATATCTATATATAAAAGAATTGAATCGGAATTAAATAAAAAATCGGATCGGCATTTTTGACTGGTATCGGAATCGGGATCGGCTGGAAATTTGGGAATAGCTGTCCCACACTGAGAGAGATAATATATACTTAATTATAAATATATAATAATATCTAGTTATTTTATATATAAATAGTAAAACGAGCCACATTTTACTCTACACCCCACATCACATTATATTTATGTTTGAGTAACAGCAAATTCGAAAGATTTAATTATTTTTTATATGGAAAGAAAATATTAGAAAAGAATGGAAAAATAAGGCAAGAGAAGGAAGGAAAGATGACAAGAGACCGTCCGCTAACGCCCCGCGCTTTTTAATTTCAAAGGAGTCCGGTAAGGTTTCAAAGTGAGTCCGATAAGGCTTCAAAGGGAGCATGCTATGGCTTTAAAGCGAGTCCACTAAAGTTTCATAGGAAGTTCGCTAAGATTTTAAAGGGAGTCCCACTAAGGTTCTTTCAAAGAGAGTAGAGTAAAGGCGCTTCAAAAGTATTTTTAGGGGTTCTAAGTGTCCTTATCAAGGGGAGTTCTGCGTAGGATTCCAAGGAGGTTATTGCTTTAGACAAGCGATCTTCCAAAAGGAGTACATACTCCCTGGAGATACATTATTGTGTACTTAGTTTTATAGTGGTACCGTTAGTTTTTGAATATAAATAGAAAAAAAAATAAGAAAACAGTTTTATAACCAATTTCTTTGTATTTGATATTGTTAATTTGAAGCTTTTTCAAGGTTTTTTTCACATTGTTTTTTTATATTTTATATATATTATTCCAGAGTATAATATAATAGATAAGAAAAAAAATATCTAAATAACCGTAATTAACTTATTACTTTATAATCAATATATTAATTATATTATAATTAACATATATAATAATAATAATAAATTATTATATTATAAATTTTTCTATCATATACTCATACTTTAAAATTTTAATAATATTTACTTTATTTTTAAAAAAATTTTATTTATAAGTTATGGAATAATTTAATATTAATTAATATGTATTATATATCTCAACTTTCTGGTCGGCCACATCCGCGGCCACCTTTTTCGATATGGAGGACCTACGAGGTATGGGGGCTTCAAACTGTGATATATTCGTTATATCTTTTATTGTGTATACGCTCGAAACAGGGTAAATTTCAATCCTTCTACCCAGAGGAATAAAATTAGAGGGGTTCGCCCCAGTGCGAGACGGCTGATATGCGCTACGAACCCCTTGTTGCGAGATGAAGCTCTCTCTCGATTAACAGCTGATCGAGTACAATTCTGTCGTGCCGGACAAACCAGATAAACCTCAGGTTTTCATATTTCTGTTTATGATTTATGTTTGTTTGGAAATTGTATATTAATTATTGAATTAAGCCGCAGGATAGTGGCACTTCTGATTGTTTTTTTAAAATCTCCTTATGACAGAATGTTCACGTTATCTTACGTCTTCTTTTTATGTGCTGTTTCAACTACTGCAGTCCGCATACGGAGCCCTCGCACCGCATACGCAGCCCGAACCCCGCACATGCCCCTGCATTCCCGCACACCTGACCGCCCGAACCGCATCGCTGCTTCACCATTGGTTTCCGCATCCCTTAGCCTCTTACAGTAGCATCTCTTGACTCCGACTACGGATCCGGTCCGCCCCGCAGCGATCGCAGGGTGTAACAATTGATCGATTTGGTAATGCTAAAATATTTGGTGCTTATATAGAGTTATTGGTCTGTAGATTTTCGAAAATAATGTTTAAAGAACCATCACAAAAAAAATAAAAAATAAATAAATAAATAATAAGAGTAATAAATAAAATTTCTTATTCTTGTTATGTAAACTTACAAATTTACGTTTCTTACATACCTCTAAAGATAAATCAGTAAATTCAAAACACCACCATCCACCTCCTGTCCAACTCGTGAATCTATGATCTATTGATCTATGACCCACTCAAATTTTTAAACCTAAAATTGTAACGTTTTGCTATCACCTACAATCACGCTAAATAAGTACAATCAAAAACCCCCCATCCAAGCCACCCGTTCCTGTCCATCTCTTGATCCGTCATCTAAGCGATCTAAGATTCGACGTCAAATTTTTACTAAACATCTGTAGAACCGTTTACTATACTCCTAAATCTAGTAAAGTCAGTAATATCAAGACCCCATCCAGCCACCCCTCTGTCCATTCTTGACCTACTCTGTAACTCTATTGACTATTGATTACATAAGGTACATTTCGGAGCTATGTCCAATTTTGAATAAACATAACATAAAGCTCAAATTTAAACAAAGATCAACACGAAGTATTATCAACGCTGTATAAAATTTTCCATTACTAAGCCTTCCTAGCATCATCTGAACTATGAATATACAACACCATCGAAAATCCTACACCCTGTAACATGAATAAAACGGTACGCTATTAAAAACAAGGCCTACACACTTAAATCAAAGCTAAGTAACCTTAACATAGTCATAAGTCAACAGACGTTAACATTTTCAACACTTCTGAGTCATACGATATATCTCTATACATCAAAAACAAGATACATGTAATAAAATAACATTGGTAATATTCGTAACTAAATATTTAATCACATCTACCTGGGGTAAGTATTAACTTGACCCAATCAATAACATACTCTACACGTAAAAGACCTTCTCCATCAAACAAGACCTAACAGCGTACAAACTCCCAGAAATATGTACACAGACAAACCCCACCTAAACAACTACACACGCATAAACTGTAACATTAAAAATTCCAGTTACTTAATTTTCCAAACCTACTAACATAGCAAGCAAAAACGTAACCTATTCTTACTTTTTTCAAGCCTATCTCTAACACATATTAACGTTAACCTTACACTGACAGTAACATTTTAGCAAAAATGATCAGAACATCGGTTAGTACATACTGATCCAACGAATATAGACTCTACCCAATAATAGAGGTTCCACATCAATAAAGCTCACATAGCGTAACATAACCTAAGAAAATAATGTACAAAGACAAACTAACACAACTTAACATCACGAATTAAACTGTTAATATTAACAAAGGTCCACACTCTACCACCAGTTAAAGTTAACTAACAGGCTATGCCATCAACGTAACCTAGTCTTACTTTTCCAAGCTATCTCTAACAAATTAACGTTAACCTTACACTGACACAGCAACATTTTAGCAAGAAAATTTATATCAAGCTTGGTTCTATATGAACTGATCTCATACGTATATATGCCAAAAGAATAAGGTTTCTCCACATCAAACAACACAACGGTAACTATGACTACATGGAAAATAAACTCGTACAACAATTATAAAATATAATACAGCAACCTCACAAACTACCGAATTAACTGTTAACTATTAACACATCGTTCCCATACTTAAATCAACCATAAAGGGTCAACTAACATCTGCAATGCAAACTCCGTAACCTTCACGTTCCCACTCAACTTTTGAAGCCTATTTTAACATAGTTAACGTAATGCTACACTGACACAGTAACATTAAGGTACTTTATCCCAACGATTGGTTTAATTTATCATACTGAGCCTCACGAAATATACTCTACACATAATAAGGTTCACATCAATAAAGCTAACTTGGCGTAACATTGAACAAGAAAAGACTAATGCTACAAAAGACAACCTAATACTAACAACCTTACACACACACAAAACGGTTTCGAACCCATTCACAAGTTCCACACTTCACACCAGAAAGTAACTCAACATGCATGCAAAATGTGAACCATTGCATACTTTTTCAAGCATAATCTTCATCTCTAACCATATTAAAACGTAATCTTCTGTTTTTGTCACCGATTAACGTAATATATGTTAGAGGAACTGCTCTGCGAACAACACGTATAGTCTCTGCGAAGACCTATCTCACACGGAGCTTACATATTAACGTTAATATGTTATAGATATACTTTTTTTCTTAGCATATCTCTAACAATTAACGTTAATCTTACACTAAATTTCGGATTTTCACTTTTTCAGAACAAATCCTTCCAGTGACGCATTGGCCATTCAAATTAGATTTGACGCAACGACTATATGCCAACGTTAACACACAGTATTTTTACAATAAAACTATTATCCACTTTTCCGGCAACACGTCATAATATCTAGATACTTAAAATGACATATTTCCCCCATTAACCTTACCTAAATATCTCACCCTCCTCGAGATGTCGACTACATCTCATCTCCACACATTTAGATTGCAACACAGCTCAACCAAAGTTTTTTCAAGCTCCAAAACATAGAAAAAAAAATAATTCCTTGAATAACAATACTGATAAAAAAAATTACTTGTAATATGTTAACCAAGAAATTTTTCAACAACAAACAATTAAAAATCAGTAAAATCATTAAATCATTGAAAATCTTAACCACACTCCATGGGTGCCTCCATCGCATTGGACCCTCGGTCCCATACCAAAAACAACAAACTTCTATATCGCAGACCTGTATTGCATTCTTCGACTTAATGATTAGTTGTTGGGGAGCAAAACACATACAAGATAGATTCTAAAATTCTGTGTAATAAAACCTAAAGAATACAATAAAAATATATGATTTTTTTATCTACTAACCGAAAGAAAGATTGAACATATACATTGTAAAACAGTACGTTATGTAATTCACATTAATAAGCTCCAACAAATGACGCAGCATCTAGAGTAAATACTATTAGCGATTAGTGTACATTTATGTCATTTTTCCCACATTCGTTCGCTAAAGTTAAAACCAGACATACATCCATAACCGCTTCCGAATAAACTACAACATTAATAATGGTGTTCCTATATTTTACTTTTTAGAGAGTACATTAGACTAGCACAGCGTACAAAACGGAACCTTTTCATTCATACTTTTTTCAAGGCTATCTCTAACATATCAAGGTTAATTTTTACATTAACACTTATTGAATTATTAACGTCGCATTTTCGCAGAAATATCTATCGGATAATAACAGCACAAAAATGACTTTTTAATATACAGAAACCCCCATCGAATATATGCTAACATATAATTGACTAATGGTGTTGAAACATTAATAAATAGTGTGCGAGCCAAGATAGCATCAATATTTGTAGAGCCTAAAGAAAAAATATATTGTTTAGGCTAAGTATAATAACGACAAACTTATCACAACTTACGACTTACGCACTAATAAGCAGTTATATAACTAATAGTCCAACTTAACCAGTAAGATAACTTAGCTACTTTGCTATATAAAAAATCGTAACCTCAAATTCTATACTTTTTTCTCAAGCCACTGAGTCTCTAACAATTAACGTTAAGTTACATGACTACCAGTCATAGTTATTATAACCAAAATTTTTATTATACCAATATGGCTTAATACTATCATACAGACCCTAATGGGCGAATAAGAAAACATGTTTCAGTATTCATAGATATTAAATATTTTTAATAATATTATCCAAATCGTTCAATCGAGCAGATATAAATTTTTATTTCAGTAAATATTCACGAATCTCATGTAAAAATTAAGTCAGATTATTTTTTCTCGTGTCCATTTAAATAAGTATTTATTAAGTAAGTTGATTATACTAACTTTTTCTTGCTTAATATACGTTATCGAAATTGTAATGAAAATAAACTATCCCTTGTACCAATAGGCTTTTGAAAAAATGGAATTATAGTTTATTTATACTTTTGTACCGAAAGTCTATTTGGTTTAGGTACTATACTACGAGTTGAGTATAAAGTGCTGAACGTTTGTACAATTGATGATAGTATAATTTCGAGATTAATTACAGTTGATGTTTTACCTATTTTAGAAAATAACAATACAATGAAAAGTAACCTAAAAACTCCATAGTTTATTATTTACTTATTAATGTAAAAACTGTTAGCTAGAATAGATTCATTGCGTTAGTATAAAAATACTATTTGTTATGTTACTAGCACGAAATTTATACTCGTAAATTAATACATAACCAATAGTATATCAATAGATCGAACAAACGGTCAAGGAGGACTAGGTTGGATGAGTAAGGAAGAGGATTTACCTATTTACGCTTAAAATCGCTAAAACTATTACATAATTTACTAACCGATATCATTTATTACAAAGAACGGATTTTTATGTTATGTTGGATAAAAACCTTTGTTATATTTAACAGTTTATATCGTCACCGGTACTGTAATATACATCATACTCTAATCCAATGTATGATGAAGTATTTGTTAATTATACTAACTGTTTTCAAATGTAAAATTAATACATTAATCGCTTTCTAAATTAGCTGCAAACGAAATAAAGTAATGAACTATCTGGAAATTATAAGCCAATTGCTAGTTAACTTACTGGATTAAGTGTGGAAACTTTGTTATGTAACTGCTTATTAGTGCTAAGTTGTGAATATAGTTTGTCGTTAACAGTGATTTTCTTAGTTTCATAGCACAGCCTTATATTTATGCATTAATATTAATAGGAAATAACACATTGTTAATGTAAGTAATAAATATCGCTGGTTAGTTATATATAAAACCATCATATTATTTGATAGCTAATGTTTTAATCCGAATATAGATACTCCGAAATGCACGTAACATTATTACTACATATAAAATTTTACATTTGATAATAATAATACCCTTGATATTTAGATGATAAATACTTTTTCCTACATAATAGTTACATTTGAAGTACCACTTCATAGCAAAAATATTTTAAGTTATGACGATTTAAAGTATACATGTTTAGTTAGTTTTTACGTTGAAAGGTGTGTTTAGGTTTTGTCATTGTACATTATAATCTAGTTCTGGTCATGTTAATGAATAGCTTTAATCATTAATGTGAAATAATAATGTTAACGTGTATTAGTAATATAGCGTTAGTTAGTAATAAGAACTTATTTTGTACTCATTATATTAACCGAAATGGTACCGATATGGTACCTGAAATACATAGATTTGAAAGAGTAAATATCGACATCGTGGACTGGTAGGTAGGTATATATTGATTTACTAATTAACTGATTTATTGTTTTTAAACGGTAACAATGATTACATTAACTATGAATTATTATTATCAAAGAACTTATATTTCTGTTATGTTATTGATACAAATCTATTGTTATATGTTTGTCAATATTTGCTGGGATATATATGATATATAGTTAAGGTACAGATATGAGAAATTTTGTATAACACATTATACTAGATAATGTAAAAAAATTGTACGTGTAGCATATAGTCGTTGAGTCACTGTTATGATAATCGACAGGGTAATACATAAACTAGTTTAGTCTAAATTTTTACACCTTATGTGTAAATAACGTAATATGTTAGAGGATACTGATTGAAAAAAAGTATGATACGTTTTGTCGTTACCCTTTTCCATGCAATGCTACGGACTTTAGCTATGTGTCACGGGAGATAGTTGAACTTTGGTGATGATCGGGTTATACAATTATCAACGGTGAAGTGTGTTACGGTTCCTCTTGTACATTATCCCTTCTATAGTTCTACTCCCTTACGTTGCTGCTTAGCTTTCCTACTTGATAATGGGAAACCTATGTACGGTAGAGTATATACTTCGACTCAGTAATTCGCATTAATTAACCACCCTCTTACCCCACCTCTCCACCCTCTCTGTCTCGTGATAGATCTTTTTGCCTAACATGTCACTGGCGGATCTCAGTGTAAGGTTCAACGCTAATTAATGTTAGAGATCAGCTCGAAAAGACGAATTGGTACTGTTTGTTATGCAAGCCTGCACCGTACTCTATATGTGTCTAAGGGACACCTCTCGTCTTAAGACATCAGTCACATTCATGCAGTAATTTGCATCCTTGTATTCCGATTTTCTCTTATTGTACCATATTCACTAGTTCAGCTATCCTCCATCGTTAGCTTCTGGTTCGCATGTGGAATCATTCATTATGTTAGAGTATACATTCGTTGCACCTCAGGTAGACTAATTCTCTAACCCCAATCTTTCCTTCTATATACTTTTGGCTAACAATCGTACACTGTGTCAGTGTAAGTTAACGTTAAATTTCGAGATAGCCTTGAAAACGAGTACCTGAAATATGGTACGTTTGAACTGAACTAAGTCATACTACCTCAGTATCGGTTAACTATCGTTAATTGTTAACAGTTTATTACCGCGCGGATCTAAGTTGTGTAGGTCTCTGTGCTTGGACATTTTCTAGTTCATGTTAACGCCATGTAGCTTTAACTGATGTGAAACCTTATAGTTAGAGTATATTCGCGTTGATCACTAACTGAAATTACCAATGTTGTTGACCCATCAATTTTAGATATCTAATAAAAATACCAAATTTATGATTACCACTAACATTAGTTACCATCGTTAGTAAGACAAGCATGACAAAGTTGAAAGGCTACGTCTGTATCCCTATCGTAGTACTTTACTGGTTTACTAGTGTCGTCAACTTTGTTCAAGAAACTTATCTCGTGGCTATCCATTGCTTTCTGTCTCTAGGTACAAGCCATATTTCCTTTCTTAGTTCCATACGCCAGTTAGCTTCTAATGATAGGGATAACCTTATTACGTAGAGCACATACTTCAAGTGATCACAGATAATCATAACCAATGTGTGAAAATTAGTTAAATAATACCATCGTTAATATAAATTAACCATTGTTAGAGAGATATGCATGACAAAAGTTGAATAGGTTCGTCTTGTATGCTAGTTAGTCTTACTTTACCGTTGTAAGTGTGAACCTTGTTAATGTTAACCAGTTTATTCTGTGTAAAGTTTGTGTTAGGTTTTGTCTTTTGTACAATCTTAGTTCATGTTAGCGCATGTTGCTTTTATTGATTAAAACCTTATTACCGTTAGAGATATTTCCGTTGATTCCTAATGATACATTACCAAATGTTTGTGAAAATTTAGTAAATATTAGCCATGTTAATTAAATTACATTGTTATCTAGCAGAATGCATGACAAAGGTGACTAGTTACGTCTTTGGAACCTAGTTAGTACTTTACGTTAAAGTGGAACTTTGTTAATGTTAACAGTTTATCATGTTTATAGGCTGTAAGTTTTCCGTTGTTATTAATTACATAGTTCACGATGATGCAAGGAAGCCTTATTAACTGGGAAAACCTTGTTAACGTAAGCAATACTTTCGATGATCTTGGTATAAAGAATGATTTTATGTAATGTCTGTTTACTTCACCATAAATGATACTACACGAATGTTGACTTGAATCACCTAAATCAAAGATCAACCTAAGTACAAGAACTGGTACAGGAGTGGCTGGATGGTGGTCTTGATTTACTCGATTTGAACTAATTGCTTTTACCATATGGTAAAAAAATTTACTTGAAAATATACTCAATAGTATTCAATAGATCAATAAATCAAGGATGGACAGGAGGGGGTAGGATGCTGGCTTGATAATTAACTGATTTTTATGTATGTAAATCTGAACATGAAACTTTTAGTAAAAATTTGACTTGAATCACTAGATCAATAGACGATTGAACAGGAGATTGGCTGGATGGTGGTTTGTTACCTGATTTACTGCTTTAGGTATGTAAAAACGAAATTTGTAAGTATAAACAAAAAGAATAAGAAAATTATTCTTCTGAGTTTATTCTTGTTTAGGATCATTGAATTTTCTTGCTGGTTCTGAAACCATTTTTTCTTTTCGAAATGTAGGGCTGCGGGGCCGGAGCGGGACGGCACCAAATTTTTATGGGTGGAGTCGGTGTCGGAATAGGAGGGGAAAGTTTTCTGGGGTGGAACCGGAGCCGAGTCAAAAAAGGTGCTGCTCCCGGCTCAGACAATTGCGCATTTTTCTGAATCATCTGTCATGAGATGCGGGTCGAGCGTTCCGGAGCGATGTCGCGTGCTGTGGCGGTGCGGTGCGGTGCAGAGTCGGAAACACCGAAGAGACGCTGAAGAGACGCAAAAGGTTTAAAAAAAACAACTCAGCCAAGTGACCCCTTGCGTGGATCAGCCTTCCTCGACGTATAATATAAGCTCAATAACTAAAGATAAGATAAAAGAACTGAATAAAAATTCACATTTAGTTTTCTATATTTAATTTTTTATTGAACATATCAGACTACTGAATGATGATAACCAAATAGACATGAAAAAAAATAATCATACAAACAAACAACAAACACAGACCTTCGTCCTGATGTCTGTCGTCAGAACGACCTTCGGGTCTGTCTTACCTCCAGGTTGGTCGTGTCGCCCGATACCTTGTTAGGCTAATCCGCCCATCATCGAAGCCGTACCAGCTAAGCGCAATATTGCGCTCGACCCTCGAGCGACCACCCCTATACCTCCTAAGACTGAAATTACCGTTATCGCGCCTTCTCATACATACATTATAACTTTCCAGAGTTTGAAAGCTCAATCACTCATTCTTTCATACGGAAAGCGTCCCCCCAACTACCACAATGGCACATCTACTACTATATATATAGATATATATATATAAATATATTATAATAATATATATATATAATATATATATAATAATATATATTATAAACTATGCTCATAGTATAAACACAGTATATATATAAATATATTAATTAACTATCATTGTTATACTTATACTAATATATAGTTATTACCATACACATCTATATATATTATATATAGCTAACTACAAATTAAAATATAATAATCAATCTATACATAATAATATTATATAATATCATAGACAAAAAACAATATGCACATAAATAATATACTATAATATATATCCTCATTATGGAGCATGCTTTCATACCTGTCAGTTGGAAGAGCACTTCTCCTTCTGGCCTCGAAGCCTTGTTAAATAGACCACATCTAGAAGCTTGTAACTGGGCCAATGGTTTTTCCAATAAGCAAGTCCTCTGAGTTAAAATACTCAACAGATACGAAATATCCGTGAGCTTTTGTACTTGCACTTTCTCATTTGCCTTTTTTAAGCCAATCTTCTCTACATTAGTCTCCCAAGTAGATTCTCTAGTTGCATAAAGCTTACAATCTTGTCCCACGTGGAGCTATTGGGTCCAAAATTTGGAGAGGTTCAGTCAATCAACCGTGATAGATGTCGCCCCCTCGCTCCATATCTTCTTACAGACCCTCAAACCCCTCATATTTCCCTTGCACCTATTCCTAGTGTTCTATCTCCTGCCGTTTCATCTTCCCCTCCGTGGCGCCCCCCGTTTACTACCCCCAAGCTCCTCCCTTAGATAATGCATGAAGAGATCTTTACTTCTTCCATAATACAAGCTGGCCTAATGCCTAAGCTGCGTAACCGCTAGACCCTCCCCCTCTACTTCTCCTCCTCAGCTCAAACCATCTAAACACTCTTACTCTTCAAGCCTGGATATTATTGTTAAAGGCACCTTTTGTCCGACAACTATCTCACCTCTAATACTTCCCTCCATCCGCAAATACCCGTCAGCACTTCGCGTCGTTCGATCAGGCACTTGAGGGTGCAGCTATCGATCCGCAAACAGTAATCATGTTCACTCCTTTTGCTATCAAATTCCGATTCATATCAATTTTCCACCCTGCCGCTCCTTGTCCCTCCTCACCATTCCTCGTAACAAACAAGTGTTCTCCATAAACATATATTTGAATAGCACGGCGACATTCACACACCTGCCATCAATGCCCACACCACTCCGTTCCAAACCATCATCACACTCTCCCTCCTATACTTTTCTCAGTCAAGCTACACAATCTCACTACTTCCTAAAAAAAGCAAAGCCCTTATACTTTCCCAAATTACCCCCCGCACCATTTTCCTTCCAACACCCCTCTCGACACAGTTCACCCAGCCTATTCACTCTATCATTTGCTCTTCTCTAAATCTAACAAAACATCCATACAATCTTTCCCCTTATCCTCGTCAATACTTTTTTTCTCCAACAAGTCATGCTTTATGTGTGAACACTTGGTCACCAACCCGCTTTCCTCCCTAAATCCTCCTTGTTCTTCCCCTATTCTCCCCCTCCGTTCAAAGAACCTCTTTAACTTGCTTCCCGTCAAAATTCCCGCCCCAGTCGGTCCCTAACCACACTTAAACATTTTAAACAACAAATTAGTTTCCACCACATTCCATCGCTATCTCCCCTTTCCCCTTATATATACAGGGGAAAACCAAACAACCATCCTCCCATCCTGTGGTACCTCACCACGCCTCCAACATATGTTATCTAACTCTAGAGCCATTCCTCCACCCCTATCCTCCTACTGCACATTTCCCCATTTCTCCAACCATCCAGACGTGCGGACTTCCTCTTCTTTTTTTCCTGTTATTTGTTGCCCTTCCATTAATTTCCTCCATTTGTATTTCAATCTCCCCCCCTGGTCGCCCACCCTTCGGTTTCCACCATCCTCACTCCTGCATATCTCCTCCCTAACCACCCCACCACCCTCCATTCAAATTATCCACTAAAATTACTCCCCCACACTCTTCTCACCTAAAGTCCTCGTCCTCTATTCCAACTCCCCGAATCTCCCTTCCCTTAATCGCCTCTCCCCTAACCCCGCTCCTTCCCTCCTTTCCTTTTTCTTTTCTTAACCTCCTTGTCCCAGAACCATCTTACTCCCCGATTCAAAATCTTCCGTCACTTTTCTACACCATCCTCTTTGACTCTTCTCGTTCGCGCCTCTCCCAAAAACCCGCCCTCTTATGCTTCCACTCTAACGCTCTAGCTATAGTTCCTCCCAGATATCTTTCTCCTTCTACTTCCCAACCATTTCACATAGCCCTCGCTTTTTCGTTTTCAACCCCTCTTCCGTCCTCATCCACCATTCCCAACCATTCACGCTCCCTTTCCTTCTGCTTGACCCACCCTTTTTACTCCACATACCTTCTAGCCTCTTCACATACTCTTTAAATCTCATTCACTCCCCTCCACCTCCCCAATTCCCGTCCCTCTCACATTTCTTTAGTGAGAGCTTCCTCATCACCATTCTATTATTTAACTAATCTCCTCGCAATTTTTTGTGTTACTATATAGGAACATCCGTTAGTAAATTTTAAATAAATTCACTCACCTGTCACCTCTCCTCCCACCCTATCCTGGCAATATCACAAATAGTCGCATCCGATATCCCCCTCCCCGCCCCTCTGAACACATTTACATCTAATAATCTACCTCTGATTCTTTCCCATTTCACACACATAATCCTGATCTTGCTATCCCCCCCGTTATCCACTCTTCCACAGTATGCTTAGCAATAAACATATTTTTTTTAATCGTGTCATTCCCCACTATCATCTCATTCTTCTTTCAACATACAACTCTATCAGACTTTCTCCATGTATCACCACATTCCTCTCCCTCACCCCAAAAGGTTCTATTTCATTCTTCCTTAACCTCCTGCCCTCGCCACTCCTGCAATTCGAATATCTCCGCGCAACATAAGACAATTTTTTTCATTTACCC
>JABUQX010070406.1:0-38294 GCA_015478945.1 Trachelipus rathkii | reverse complement strand
GTTTATTATTTTTTATTATTTTATTATTATATATTTACAGTATATAATAGTCTTTGTTCTAGTTTCTTGACGCAGATTATGTATAGCTGATAAAGTGTATTGGAAATGGTGCGCTCGTCACTCACAAGCGAGTCGTAGGTGAGCAGAAGGCACAACGAGATTTGGCCACGAGTCCGTCGTCGCATCATCATAGTGTGTTTACTGATCATAATAATAGGTTAAGATAAATAGGAGGGAGACTTAATACCACCTTTCTAAAACATTCACACTTTATTTGATAGCCTGTCGTGTTTCTATGTAAACGATCAATATATGATGCCTAATTATAAATTACTATATAGTGTATTAATACGTTATCACAACCTAGGAAATAAAATAACTCGCGAATAGTATAGATGAATTGCTCATTTATACTAGATCTTCGCCAGGTAGAAGTAGGAATGACATTACATGAGGGAGGTGTCATATAAAACGATTAAAGACAAATATGGCGGTATTAAGAGAGAGCTATCTAAGTAAAACGTCATCGTGTGATGATATGTATCATGTTTAGTGAAAAGTTCGTGAGCTGGTAAACACATACAACACACTCGATAAAAGGCATGCTAGTTGAGTTAGTTGATAGACTCTAAAGTGAGCGCCAATGACACGGAGGTTGTAAGTAGTGGTACGTTTACTTAAACTTTATTCGGTGGTTAAATGTCCTGCTACTGGCGACTGGAATTCTGGTAGGTATGACTTCATTATAAGGTAACTCAGTATAATATTAAATTAGGATAAATATAAGAATGCTCTTATACTGCCAATATATTCGAGTATGAAAGATACATTGTGAAGTGTGACGGGTAACGGGTAGTAGCTGTAAGTCTTGAGTATATTAGTAGGCTATACTATATAAATAAGCGTTCAGCTAGCCTATATAAATCTCCACAGTGACTCTCAAATTCACAAGCTAGGTACTCAACTTTTATGGACAACCTACATGATGTGAGGGGGTAGTAAGGATCACATGGAACTTATTTTTGGAATGAGTATGATACGGACGATACTATAAGTTAGAGTCATGTTAGCTTACTAACTCTAGCTCACTTTGTGTGCTGGATTGAGCTATCAGGGTAATGGACAGACGCTCAGAGCATATATATATATATAATATATACTTCTCAGTTTGATATATATGTTTGTTGTGTGTGTGTGTGTGTTGGATGTGTAGGCGGTGTAGTGAGCGGATGGGAGAGGCGCACCGTGTCTATTGGCTCTACGTTCTTTTGTGTAAAAAATACATTAGGAGGGGTATAAGTGTGATAGACGATTATGGTTAAAAGCTCCTATTTGAAGTTAGAGAAACTAGCTGAAGAATGTTCGAAAATTAAGACTGCAGGGGCTAGAGGAAAGTGAGGAAGTTAAAAGGTTCTCTTGCCAATCTTAAAGTTTTTGCAAACAATATACACTTGGAGAATCTCAGAAAGAGGGGAGAGATGAGTATTAGAATTGCTGCTTCTTCTGCGGATGGTGGAAAGAAGGGATGAAATGAATCCCGAGATCACTTCGACATAATCTATAGAGGGCTAACTCGGATGTGTGAGGCGTGAATAATAGGAATCACCTATATATAATAATAATAGTAATCAGCAGTATATATATATGAATAGAATAGTGATATTTAATCGGAAGATACTTGAAGAAGTATCAGAAATGAAGTATTGGTAAAAGTCCTATTACTCATATATATATATATATAATATAATAGCCTACATCACTGAATATTATTAGTACTTACTGATATACCTGTTTTATCGACATTTAGTAATCTATGGGATATCACTAATAAAAGTTCGAATATATTGATAATATGTACATATAACTATATAGAATAAAAAGATATAGACCTGTGAACAGAACCTTTCTTCGATATTAAATGACTCGTCGCTTCGTCTTAGGTAATGGGAGAGAATAGGTCGTATGTGAGAGGACTCAAAAGTAAAATATCGTCCTGATCATGTTTTTCCGCGATTTAACGCTCTCGAAAGGTATGATAATCGATCATATAGTAGTTGTTAGAAAATGCATGAAATGAACGGAGCGCTTTCCATACTTCTCCACTGCGTGGAGCAAATGAAATTAATGGATGAGTCCTAATAATTATGGAGGAGTGAGAGCACGCAGTGGAGCAGAGTTATGGGTGAAATGGTGCATTCGACAAGTGAGCCCGCAGTCCCTCCTTTGGGTAGGCGAATGGATGAGGCAAGTAGTGTGAGCACTTAAGAAAGGTTGTGCAGTACTCAACAGAATAGAGTAGTGTCCCATCTTCATGCGCTCACAGCATAATGATATTTGAACAGAGGAGTGGAAATACTGGCTCAAAAATGTACGAATTCATGTAACTAATAAATGAGCATAGAGAGTGACTAGGGTAGAAGTGTCCAGCACGTGTCTTCTGGTTCAAAGCGGAGGCACCTCGGTCAGGAAGAGGGACATCATCTACGCGGACTGTCTTAGGGTTTAGCTAACATATCTTCTGGCTCTACATAGCATAAATCTCATAAGAAATAAAGATATTTTAGTTCGGTGATCCATCCGGTAAAATGTGAACTACCAATATAGTAGATAATATGAGGTTTCCATTTTTTTGTGGTCTTTATGTTGAATTATGGTTTCTGTCTTTTATCTTTTTATCATTTGTTCTATCTCTTTCCTGTTTAGTATCTCTTATGTAAGGTCTGTGTTTTATTGAGTTTACTAACCTTTTAGTATGTGTTGGTTCTTTTTTTCTTTTGTTTTTCTCTTTTTTTATTTTTTAAAAACTTTTGTTTCTTTTTGTTTTATTATTGTGTGTGCTTGTATACTCTCCGAGTATTTTTGTGTATGTGTACTTTTTGTGTATTTTCTTTTCTGTATACAAGTTGTGTTCTTGGTGTATTTTGATTTGTTATTGCAACTTTTATGTAATTTACGTTCTTTTTACTTATATATATTTGCCATTTTCCATGATTTTACCAGACAATACTTCAACTCCTACTTTGTGTGATGTTGTGTTATTCAACATATATTTTTACTTTTCTGCATGTTATTATAATTTGGAGCTATCTTAGTATATTATGTTATTTTTTCTTGTTTGTTATGTAAACGTTATTTTAATAATAAGTGCATTTAGTATACTCTTTTCATTACTTTTTCCTTTTTATCTCCCTATATGATGCGAACCATTATTTGTTATCTAGAATCCTTTTTTTTTTCATGCTTTTATTCAGGTATTTTTTTTTTTGTGTTTTTGTTTTTTGTGTGTTGTTATTTTTTCTTTTTTTTCGGTGTACTTTTTGGTTTTTTTTTTTTTGTGGGCATCATTTGTTGGTATATGTATATTTTTTTTCTTATTTTGTTTTTTTTTTTATTCCATCATTTTTTTTTCTTATTTTATGCTTAATTATTTTCTTTTTCTATTTGTTATGTTTGTTTTTTTCTTTTTTTTGTGTTGATTGTTTTTATATTATTTTTTTCAGGGCGTCACTTCCATGAAAATCGGAAGGAGGTAACATATTGTCTAGTCTCGATAGGTTCAGGATCGTTAGGGCGTTTGTATCAAATTGTGCAGAGATTACAGCATGAGTGGGTACGTGTCCGAGTTACGAGAAGAAGCAGCGGAAGAGGGCCGTAAGAAACCTGATGCTGCTGGTCAAGAGATGGAACCAAAACTGGTTCTACAATCTATCGAACGAAGAGTAGTAAGATATAGTAAGAAGATAGAATTTGTGAATCAAGTTACATACAGACGAGAAACAAAAGAAGTTGCATAAATAACGTACCAAAAATAGTTCCAGAAGTTGAAGAGAGAATAACTCGTAAAATGAAAGAATTAGGATTATTACCTTATTGTTATTATTTCGATAGTCGAAAAATAAACTAAAACTATGTTATACCACCAACGAACCAATGCCGTTTCTCTTTTAAAAGTTAATATGTTTTGTTTTATTTTTTATGATTATTTTAGGTTCCCCATATATTATTCTTTATTTTTTTATTTGTTGTGGTTTTTTATTTTTTTTTTTTTTTTCTATTTAATAACATTAAAAATAATTGATCAATGATATATTAAAGCTATGTTGTCATGCCTTCTCATGAATATTGGTAAGGTTTAATAGCATGAGGTGTTTTACCTCATGTAATGGCGTAAGTCTTGATAGTTTTGATATGTCTTTATATTTGGAAAAGATTATTCATTGTTTGTGTCGAGGATAGCTGAAATAAATCCATGTTAGTCATGGTACAGAGGCCCTATCCTGTGGTTGACTAAGGAAGCTTTCATAGTCTCTGATTATTTGAATTGTTGGTGCACATTTGTTAAAAAATTCGAAATATTGTGTAATGTAATGATGAGTAATTAATATAATTAAAGAATGTTATTTGACTCTTGCTTTCCAAACGTAATTTAATAAAACTGAAACTTTATTAAACAGAGAAGAATAGTAAATAAACTAATAATAAATAATAATAATAAATTATAAAAACTAAACTAATATTATAATTAATATATCACAAAATAGCTTGCGCTAACGATTAAAATTATATATAAATAAATAAATAATAATGATTATAATAATATTATATATAAAATAAAATAAGATTTAATAAATTATTAATATAAATTAATAATAATAAATTTAATAGCCTGGTTAAATTTTATAATAGTAAGTAACAAGTGATTATTGCTCATATGTAGGACAAAGCTTGTCAAGAGTTTCCATACAAGAATACGTAGAAGTTCTTTGAGACATTTCTGTATGGCTCACTTTGGAAATAGCTTATTGAGGCTTTGTTTTTCTAACTTAATACGGTGTTCAAGGACTTTTGCTTAATCCACTCTGTGGGATAGTTCCACATACACTTGTAAAGAGATTTCTGTGTCGCAAGATATGAATATGTGTAGTGCCTTTTTAGAAAATCTACATATCTTGCAGTAAAGTTTAATCACTCTCAGGTTCTCAATCCTTCAACCACCGGAGACAAGTTGTGACTTAGTATACTGGGCTAGATATGTCAGGCGCAATGAAAAGTGGTGGCAAAGCTGTGTCTTTGAATAACCCCCTGCACCATTATGTGTCGCCTGGTTAGTACTAATAAACAAATTATAAATAAATTACTGATTTTTTTTAAAGAATTGATATGATAATATTTTAAAATATCTACATTTGATTTAATAAAATGAAAATAATAATCAAAATTCCAAAGAAAGTATATACTTTAAAAATAAAATAAACTATGATAGAGGCTCTATCTAGGCCTTTACTTTAAATTTTTACGAGATGCTTATATGAACTCTAGAAAAGAAATCTTTGTGAGCACTTGATTACTAATGTACATACTAGGAAGCGCCATGAGGAGAATTAGGTCCTTGGTGCCTAATATGTCACTCACTGACCTCACTATTAGGTTGCTTATGTTCTGTATCTTGTGGTGAATCTCGAAAAATAACTTGAGCATAATATATGATGGAAATTATATTATAAATTATAATTAACGATTGTTGTGTGTCATCATATATTCTATTCCTACTACTCTTATTTTGGTCGATTCATACTCGCTTTATTTAGCTTGTGGTTTATATGTGGTTCTCTCATTAACGATACAGAATGTTCTACAGTATGATAGTTTTTTAGTTGATTCAATAATTTTATCAATTATTACTATATTATTTTCTTATCTGATCTATATTTTAACGTCGTTTCGCTACTTTTCTATGGTAATATTGTCTACTTTTATTTAAGTTATGAAATGTTCACTTGTTCATTTGGTGCTTTTACTTATAGCTCTCTAATATTTACGCGGTTTTCTGTCTAGAAGATATGGTTTGTATTTTGCTTGTGTCTAGTTTCTTCATATACTGCTCTCAAATTCTATTGTATGATTAATACATGATGCTTGAATTCTTCGTATTGATTGTAAACAAATTTATGAGCTAGAGTACTTTCTATTAATAGATGTATTTCTTGATTTGGTATTGTCAGTATGTTTGTTTCTTTGTGTCAATGATTTATCGGCTGATTATTATTCTTTTTTATGTCTTCTTATATTTATCTTTGTGTGTGTGTGTTATTTTTGTGTCTGAACGTTACTTTAAGAATTGTTTTTTAAGAGGCAGATTAATTTATTTTAATGGAGGTTTTAATAAAATAGTGTGTGTCATTTAAAAAAGCATTGTGTTAAAGTTCTAAATTGTATGTTTATATAGGACTTTTTTTATAGGTATGCATTTCGGAAAATTTACAACCTTGTACCATTATAATGTATGTTTAAGTATATTGTATGCTATTTTTTAATTGTGTAAGTATATATATTCAAATTCTCTCTTTAGTTTTTGTTTATCTTGTGCAGTACATTCTATATTTTATTAATATTTCTATTTTACCTTTACTTATTTTTTATTAACTTCTTATTTTTTGTTATTTTTTTTTTATTTATTTTTTCTCACCTTTCTATATTTGTCTCGCTCCTATAATCTTTTTTTGTTTTTTTTGTTGAATTTCTCTGCCTATATATATTATCTCTATATATTTTTATTTTATATTGTTATTTATAGTATTATATCCTTATTCTCTATCACATTTTTTGAAGTCTTATTGTGCTTATTCTTTTTCCTCACACTTATTAGATGTTGTGGTTTTTTTATTTTATTTTTTGATTTAATTATACTTTTATTCTTAACTCACTCATTTATAAATCTCTTAATATTTAGTTTAAGTATTTTTATATAGTATTTTATTATGATTTATATTATATTATTTATATTATTTATTTTATTTTCTTTTTATTATTTATTATTTATTATATTTTTATTATATTATTTTAAATATTTATTTTATTATTTTATTATTTTTAGACTTTAATTGTTTATTTTTTTAATTTTTATATTGTTTTTTTTATTTTATTTAGTATGTTTTATTTATTTTACCATTATATTAAGCAATATTATAAATTTTGTTTCATGTTTAATTATTGCATGATTTGGCACCAAATAATTTTTACGCCATTTATGTTTTATATATTATTTTTTTTTTTATTATTTATTTATATAATTTAGTTTATTTGCCGAACTGATCTTTAGTTTCTGGTATCGTCCAATCCCACAAGTCAAATTGTTGGATATATGATTTTTCTGTGTTGGTTGTTCCTTCTAATAAATACAATTTCTAAAATCGCTTATCATTATATATTTATTACGTTCTCTCAAGATTTGATTTGTTATCTACATGTTATGTTCTCTTAGTTGTGTGTGCTTTATTAAGGAGGGTTAGTAAATGATTCAAATGATTTTATATTGAATTTCCTGAAATTTAAAAAAGAACTCAGTCGTGAATGGAGTGTAAAATTTATTTTATTTATTTTTATTGATTTTTATTTTTTACTTCTACCTTTAAAGTTCGAATTCTCCATCTTCTTTTCCAGTTGCAGGTTATTTAATATTTAAGAGTGATTTTTAGAATCAATTTATATTTTATTATTTCTTTATATTTTATCTATATAAAACGTGTTATTTTTTAATTTTATATTTTCAGAGTATATTTTATATTCTATATATATATTATCATATATATATATCTTCAATTTTATCTTATTTAATTATTTTAATTAGACAAATATATTTTTTTTTTTAATTCACTAATCTTTTATTATTTATTTTTTAAGTATGTTTTATTTTTGATTTTTTTTTTTTTACATTTTTTTGTGCTGTTTTATAGCTTGTAATTATTTTAATTAAAACTTAAGTGATATATGTATTTGGTTTGATCTTCTGTTGTTTTAGTGTGTATTGTTTATTTAATTATTTTTTTTTTTTTAGTATTTATTTTTCTCTCTTTATTTTTTATTATTTTTTATTTATTTTTTTTTTTTTGAGTGTTATTCTATTTTATTTAATTTGTTTTTTTATATTTTTTTTATATATGTACTATTTTGTTTTATATGTTATTTTATCTTTATGATTTTTTTTATTTTTTAATTATATATTTATTAAGTATTTATTATTATTATTTTATATCAGTAATAAAGAGATTTAAATCGAATTTACCGTACTTACCTCGCGCTCGGCGAAAGATAGAGGGTCAAGTGAATAGAAAGTTCAGGAAAATAGTTTAATGTAAGTCTTTTGGCTCAGTTGCTCGTATACCTCCTACGTCAAATATAACCTGGATAAATACCTATAAGGTCTCCTCTTCCTTTAATTTCAATAATTTGCAGTAAGCAGTCACAATTAAATCCATTAATTCTTCTCAAGGGAACGGTTATATTTGAGAATCCTTAAATTGAATAGCTGGATAAGTAACTTGAGATATAAGGGAAAAAAGAACATCCTCGACAGTAACTAAACAGATTACAGTTTCCTTTGAGAGCGCATGCCGACTATGTCAAACGTTTGTAGAATTATGTGACATCGGTTATCGCTAAGAAACACCTTGGTTTGATTTTTGTTTTATGTTTAAGGCCAAGGATGGTTTTTAGCTGTATGGGTGCTTGTGTGATCAAAAGCATGGAGATGTTTATTAAAAGAGTTCAATGTCTTTTACCTTTGAGAACAGTTGAATATGATAAACTCTCTTTAAGAAGAATAATATGAGAGGAGATTTTGTGATTAATGTTTGTGGTGTTTAGTATAAGTAACATTACACAATGTAATACAACGACACAATAAGGTACATAAGGAGAGACTGTAACTCCCACCCGGAATGCAAGTATCAAAGATCAGCGAGAAAATAAAATGGAATTCTGTTTTCAAAAATATTTATAAAGTGCTTATAACGGAGGGATTCTAGAAGGTTAACTGTAAAACGAATTTTCAAGCAAATAATATTCAGAAATTGATCTGGAAAATATATGATGTAATGAAATGAATGGGTACTGAGTCATTGGGCATAGAATGGATTGTGGAATTAGAGTATAAAATGAATATATGTGCCAATGGATAAATATTTGAGATATCAATTAATAGAGGATGAGCATATAATCATACAAGTCACCCGCACTTAGTGAATAAGGGATACAGAATTCACCGTGAACGGAAACCAACGCTGACTCATCGAGGACGAAGAAATTGTAGCTTGACATAAGAAGTACTTCTATAATCCGACCACTCTCAATCTCAATTAGTAAACAACAGCCTGTTACAGTATTGCCGCGAGCATTGATCAATAATAATATGAAAATGTAAATCTCTAACGAGTGCCTCTATAGATCACTGAAGTGACAAAGACCGTAATATCAGGACGTAGTAAAACGAAAAAAAAAGGTGAGCTTGCGTTAAAGTAGCAGCTGATTCAAGACTCGCTCGTTTGTGTGACATTTTTTATTCTTCTCTATTTATAATTTAATTTATGGTGTATAGGTTATTAATAAATGCTTTGATTTAATGTTCAACGTGTTGTATTCATGTTTACTATTTATTCTATTCCTGTTCTCTCTTTCATCTTATCTCTTGTATTTATAGTTCTTAATTTATGTTTTGTGTGTAGTATTGTAGATATATAATTTATCTCACTATTATTATTATTAATTTATGATTATCTCGTTTATTATTATTGCTAATATATATTCGCATGATTAGTTATTATTATATATTATTATTTATTAATTTATTTTAATTATTATTGTTCATCTATTATTCATTATTATTCTATTGCTATATATTCATTTTAAAAAGCATTATTACATTACACAAATCTTTAATAATTATATAGCAATTATTATTGGTTATATCTATTCTTATATTAATATTACTACATGTATGACTTAAGAGTTAAATATTAAAAATGTGGCCTAATATTTATAATAAATATAATAATAAACTATTATGATATATGAAAATAAAGTATTGATCTTGTACTAGATTTATTTTATACCTGATGCGTATACGGTAAAGCGGAATAACTCTATTGATCGATTTACACCAGAGAATGAGGCTCTCTTAATATAGTGGAAGAAATATAGTTTGAACGGGGGCGCGGGTCAGCACGGAAGCACACTCCATCAAAACTCGGGGAGGAATGACATCATCCGGGCCCCCGCCCTTCCTAACGTCATAGATTTCAGGAGGCCCATGCACCCGATGAAATATAGAATCACAGGCAAAGGCAGTGCACACATCATGAGAGGGAGGAGAAAAGGGAATGGGTCAGCAAATCGCCATGGTTGAGTTAGAGGAAAATAGGAGGCCAAGAGATTGGCCTTTGTCAGTTGGGAGTATTAGCAACAGAACCATAAAAGCGAAGAGGGGGAAAGGATGATTTACAGAAGTTGTTATAGATGTTTTTTAGCGGCAACGAGGCCAGAAAGATTGTTCATATGGAGATGACAGGAGGACTCAGTCGCCAAGAACTTTCGTTTAATGAAAAGCATACTTCTGCTTTGCTCGTATCGAAAGTGTACCCTGCACGAATTTCCTTCTAGCTGAATAAAAATTAAGCGATGTTGATAGAAGAACGAAGCTAATGTGTTTGTTCACACAGATATAACGGGGGGCAAATGTCGTCTAGAATAATAAGCCCGAATGGCAGAACACACAAGCACGATCGAACCATGAATTTTTTTGAGGAAAAAGGTTAATCCGAAGAACGGAAGAACCTTGCCCTCCTATCAACGATTCCACTCCCCTTTTATCGGCATGAAGCTGAAGCGTCTTCAGAGTCAAAGCAGTCCAGTCTATATATCGTATATATATAATATATATACTATATATTTATATAATAATATATACTACTTAATATTATGATATATCCTATAATATGAATTATTATATATATATATATTATACTTACTATCTGATATATCAGGGTATATATACCAATAACATATAGTAAATATATAAGAGTATATATATATAATATAATATATAATATATATATAATATATATATATATATATATATAATATATTAAATTTATTATTTTATGATATATTATGACTATTATATATATTATAGTATTATAATATATATATAGATAATAATAATAAATATATAATATATATAATATATATTAAATAATATCAAATAATTATAATATAGTGAAAATAATATTTAGTGTAAGAAGAAGTGGGAGAATATGTTTTATATCAAAACAAAATAAGGTAAATTTATTAAGAGGCTTTAAAATAGAAATTTAAAACAAAAAATACCTATCCATAATATAATAAAACTTATTACTAAAATGTATTATAAAAATATAGAATCAAAAAGAAAAGTAGCACAGAAGATTAGGAAAGAAAAAAAAAAAAATAGAACAATTAACATCGTGATAGAGAAGTAAATGATCATTAATTTTATATTAATGTTAATGTAATTCGAACTAGATATAATTATCCAATTGAATTTTAAGTAGGAGATAATAATTAAGAACGATAAATGGATAAAATATTTTTAGAATATAAAGGTGGGGGAAATGGAAAATACAATAATGTCTTTAAATTTTAATATACTCCGTAAAGCCAACTCGTTATAGATATAATTTGCTGATTTTTTCCTTTCTTGACTTTTTCTTGTTACACGGCAGCATAACCTGTAATCTTGTCACACAGTTCTCGTCAGAGCACTCCCTAGATTATACTCCCTGTCTTTTTAAACCATTCACATGAAAGAATGGTATGGGGAGATTTTTTAAATAATGAAGAAACTTTTCTTTTTTTTTCTCGTGTAATTCCTATATTACAATTTTCATTATTTAATTGAAATTTCACTCACAATTGATTATTATTTAATATTATTTATTATTATATTTCATTACATTCTATTCATTTATTAACAGATTTGTAGTTTATTGGTTTTTATTATTAAAAAATATTGTAAAGATGATTTTGATTATTTTAAAAAATAATTATTATTGAATTGGGAATTAAAAAATAAGAATGACGCACATTCGCCTATCACCGGCCTAATTCTCTGACGGCACGTCGAGCCCCACCCCAACCCGCCTACCATTTTTAACTACCAAACAAAGGGGCATTCCAATCCATCAAAAAAACAACACACACCACCACACCCTCAAACACCAACTTAGCACATACCGCCTTATATCTTACACGACGTAACCCCGAACGGAACCATAATAAAACAATAATTAGCCCTCTCGTAATATCTCATTTTCCCTGTATTTTTTCCCCCAGCTCTTCCAAATATATAATATAACAACCACACCGCCGGGCGAGGCTAACCTATTTTCAACATATCATGACACGAGCTAATTATATATATATATATATACTACATATATATATAGTATATATATATATATATATATATAATTATAAATATAAAAATATATAGTATATATACATTATATATATATTATATATATTATTATATATATATAATATATATATATATATATATATATATATATATATATTATATATATGTGTGTGTTTTTTATTTATAATATATATTAATATATACCCAGTATATTATTCTTTATAAATACTATATTAATATATACCTATAGTATATATATATATATACACATATATAATTATATATTTATACTTATATAAATAAGTAACACCTATATATACCTTATATATATATATATATATATAACTTACTATATTATTCTATCAATATATATATATTATATGATATAACCTATATATACAATATATTATACTATATGATATGCCGCTGTGTCGCTATATCTTCTAACTTAAATTTAATATTTAAACAGTCATTTCCTTTAGCAATTCCGTTTATACGAAACTAATTTTTATTTGAAACTATACAAATTGTTATTCAATCCAACGGAATCCACAGAGGTATAAAATGGAAGCTTTAAAATGTATTTCTAGATTTGCGTAGCGCTTCTGTAAACCTCCTTACATTGAATATGCATGGAAAGAATCATTGACTGCCTTCTTCCCCTTTTAGATAAGTAAAGCGCAGAATCCCTTTAAAGGATGTTGCTTTATTGTAAGCCACTTAACGGTCTAGTACGTAGAGACGCAGATATAGAAGAGGATTCTGATCAGATTGCTTCTCCTTCGCCCAATATTGATGATGCCCTCGAAATCCTCTTGGCTCACAATTTCTTCTCCTCCTCCTCTTCTCTCCAAACCCTCCAAACTTCCTCCTCCTCGAGTCTTCTTCGGCTTGGTTTAAAAATCAAACAGCTCCTTTGTGGATTTATAAGCTCATCTAAATATTTAGGAGACTTTAAAACGCTAAAATGCATATATGCATATAGATGAGACCCTTATGTGCATGTGGTTGCACACACACACTCATATATATATATATATATATTATATATATATATATATATATTATATATATAAATTATATTATATATATATATATATATATATATATATACTATATATTAATAATATATATATACTATTATATATTATATTAATAATATATATATATATATATATATATATATATATAATTATCATTATTTGTGAGATAGCCCTTGTTTTACTTTTCTATGTTGTTTTTAAGAGAAAAAAATCTATGCTCTTTATCACAGTTTATATGCAGATTTTTTTATAGTAAATTGAGATTTGGGAAAGCGATTTTGGCTCTGGTTAAAGTTAAAGCCTTAACTCCTCTCTCTCTCTCTCTCCTCTCTAAGTCTCTCTCACTCTCCTCTCTCTCTCTCCTCTCTCTCTCCCTCTCTCTCTCTCTCGATTCCATCTCCTCCTTCTCTCTCTCTCTCTCTCTCTCTCTACATACATTTATCACTGTATTGTATGAAAGTCCTCTCAATTTTGTCCTGATTATCAGAAATGGTAAAAAAACTGAATTTGTTTTTTTTAAATTTGAAGAGCAACAAAACTTTTTGATAAGACTTCTTTTTAATTTCAATTTATCTAAATTTTTATTTATGTTTAATATACTGTATAAGCCAAAATTATTTAAAACATTAATTCTTTTGCTATTTCTGAAGCTTCGAAGTTGTTTCATACAGGAAAAATTGCTAGTGTACGGCGACTCTAAATCTAATAAACTTCAACGTCGGAAGGAATGATTTATTTAAAAATTCTTCTTCGTTTCCATCCTCGAAACCATTTCAGGAAAGGTTTTTTATTCAAGCTTCTTTAAGTCATCTTTTCATACTTCATGAAGAGATGCTCTTCCTCTTGAAGAGGTCTTCTTCCTCGTGTAGAGGACTTCTTCCTCATTAAGATCTTCTTTCTCATGAAGAAGACTTCTTCCTTATGAAAAGGTTTTCTTCATGTCAAGGTCTTACTCCTCATGAAGAGGTCCTCTTCCTCATGAAGAGGTTTTCTTCCTTATGTAGAGGCCTTCTTCTTCATGAGGAGGTCTTCTTCCTCATGAGGAGGACTTCTTCTTCATGAAGAGATCTTTCTCCTGATGAAGAGGACTTCCTCATGAAGAAGTAATGAAAAGAAAATTGGGGGAAGTTGGGAAAAAAAATAAAGATAACTTGGCGATTTGTTTCTCGTTTAATGAGGCCGGTAGAACCGAAATAGTTTGAAAAGGTCGAGATATGGATTTAATATCAATAGGCGTACTTAATACTTTACATCAGGCGCCAACCAAATCACCACGGGATTGCCGATCATTAGACCTCTTAGTGTTAACAATTCATTAATTCTAAATTGTAAGTATATAAATATATAAATATTATAATAATATATATAATATATGTAAATAGTATTTATACTTCTCTATTATTATTATGAGTATATATAATTTGACATACACCTTACATAATATTAGTAGAATACAATATATTAGTTTAATATGTACCCACTATATTTTACATATATATATACTATAAATTAAATAGATTTAATTATATATATAATATATAATAGAGTAATATATATAATAGTTATATAAATATACATAACTTAAAATAACCTACTAATAAAAATATATATATATAATAAAAATAATAATTATTATATTATTATATATATATATATATATATTAATATAATTTAATATATATAATATATAATTATATATATATCTATAACTAGTTAATTCTACAGCTCAACGAGTAGTGAGAATACATTAATAGTAGCCTAATACTTATATATTCTATATAAATTATAATAGTATATATATAAATAGTAAGTATATATTATAATGAATAATATAGGTTTAATTGCCTATCTATTCCCTTTACAAAAATTAAAGATATAAGTTATTCCAGGTCTTTACATATTGGATAATAGAAAACCTTTCTTAAGTTAACTATAAAATTATACCTATTTATGACCCTAATCACCACCGTAGTTTAGATATAAATTACAGATAGCGGTAATACTTTTTTTTTTCGATATAGTCTTTTCTTTAACTAGTTTTTAATGTTTCTATTTACTTATTATTTTAAAACGGTTTAGCATAAAGCAACCCAATACGTATATTTTTAGTAATTGTGATTTTTAATCTTTGTAAGAAAACATATACACCACTTTTTACGATTTGACTACTTAAATTGTAAAAATTTTTTTTTGCCCTTTTTGCGTCAAAAATTGTGGGTTACGAATTTCGGTGTTGTTTTTTAAAAAAAACCTTGCTATAGAAAACGTACCACAAAATTAATATGTTATTAAAAATAAGGTAATTTATTTTACTTTTAAACAAATTTTGTTGTAATTTATCTACAGTGTTGTTATACTTTCGTTTTTTTGTCTGTGTTTTTTTTTGTTCAGTTTACTTTTTGGGCAGGTAGTGGTGTGTCTTGTGCAATGTAGTCGATTGCGATGCCAGCCTCATTAGGCGCGATGAGGCTTTCTGATAACACCCTTAAGCCCAAAAAACATCCCCGCCGGGCTTAAAAGAAAATCTAAATCTTGTGCATCCGATGAGAACTTCATCATTACCACCTCTCAAATAAAAACTCTTAACCCCAAATCACTTGTTTCCATACTTGATCTTGCAAGGTGGACAAAAAACAGAATAGGCATAAGAAATTCCATCCCTCCCGCCTAAAAACTCGTTTTAAAATGTATTTTCCCACAAAAACCTATTAACTTATGTTGGCACTAATTTATCCGTCTAAAAAGGGTCTGGAAGTGATGGCCTAATGTAACATAACAACAATAGAACCCACTCTTCCTATTAACGAAACCGTCCTCGAGAAAAACTAGAATCTCGCTTAAAACACTTTACGGACCCATTATCTGTTGGCTATAAAATTCTTCTTCTCTACTGAAAGCAAAAATGAAATTTGAGCTAGTCTGCTACTAGAATTCTACACTTATATACAGAAAAAAACAGATATTTTACAACAATCGTCCTTTTGAAATATCCCATTCTTCTCTTAACTTATCTACCACACCCTAATTTCAAACAACGCATCATAACCTGTAATTGAATATAGTCATCATCATTATTCCCAAAGCAAAATATATACTTAGCCGGTATCCATCTTATTCTTAGAAGGGATTTCAATGTTAACCACAAAAACGACTAATGAAAATGGATGATCCTACTCATAAGACTTAAATTTAGGTGAAGGGAGGAAAAAAGTAGACGCCGAATACATGTTGTAAAGTTTAACTTCTCATCAAAAGGAATAAAACTGAATATCAACATCCTGGAGCAAATAATTAAATGCATACACCACAACCACTATCTTTCACGGATCTCGTAAGCCGGTTAGAACCACAAAGTTACATGAGCAACACAATATTGCCAACTATTCAAACCTATTTTACAACCGCCTTAGTCACTTGCTTCTACTATAATAAACCCACCAGCACTTCCGCGCCTTTATTGGGTTAAATACTGGGCCCAAACAAACTTAAATGATCTCTAAGACTTAATTTTAATAACTTTTCCTCGTACACAATCAGCATACCATCATCCTGCACCTACAGCAGTTTGTTTTCTGGCACCTTTGAATAACGGCGATTGGGAGGCGGTGACAACTATCAGGTTGTCTTACTCCTCGCTAATAATATATATGGAATGAAGGACTTAGGTCTTTGAGCTACCTCTACAACATGGATAGGGAGCACCGCGCTCTTTGCAGACTATACTGCAAGACCCGAATGCTAAAAGATAAGGGAGCCATGTAAATATCCCACCATCTTAATGGGCGTAAAGCCGGGTTCAAACTAATCACACCTTCCATAATCAAAGGAGACGTAAAAATAACCCTGATTACATCTCCTCTAATCTCCCGTATTTTAAAAAATCCTATAGATTGTCGAATGTAACTGAGCACGATAACCCGTATAGAAACTCATGATTTCCTAACTGTCTACAAATCCATAATCACACATGGTTAAAAAGAAAACAGCAACATCGCTAAATAACAGTGGAAAGCAAGTTAGACCCGATAACTATAGAAAAAGTTTTCTCAAGTATCTTCCAGTACCAACATTACAATTGAAATTTAAATTATATACACCCGAAGCCGCAAACCTCACATAGAACGAAATAATTAATACGACCCCGTTCCTATTTTGCCCCGCACTGTAATAATGAAGCTCTCATACCGCAGCAGGAGCCAAAAAAGCACAAGAAGAATCAAAAGAACTTTACACCAAATCAAACGCACCACCAAGTCTGCGAACAGCAATTACAAAACGAAACCTATGGTTCAAAACCTGACCGTGAAAAGCCCTCTCCTTTCTGCAAGAACCCTGTTTAAGCCAAAATTAGAAATCCCCCAATAGGCTTTAAAAACAAAACAAACATATCAAACACTAAATTATCTGTCTTCAAATAAACAAAATCTCTTAGCGACCATTATCCCTTAATCGCTCTTATTCATATCTGGATATCTGTTGCTTAATTTTTATCCTCCAACTGAGATAAAAAAAAGGCCAACTACTTCTGAAGGTAGCCTTTTTCCCTTAATTGTACCTCTAAACTGACAAACCACCTGGTAGAAAGGATGATTTAACTAAGGCAATATACCTTCCTATCGACTAGACCCATTATACCTTCTTACTTGCCTTCCACGCTAAGATGAAATATCAAAGAATATAGTAACATAATATGCCTGAAATGGCCTGTGATACATTGAATCGAGGTAGCTGAAGAGAAAAGCTGGGCCTTGATAATAAAATTTGGAAGAACGAGAAAAAACAGATATTAAGCGAAGATGACGTGAGATCTGAGCCACTACGAACGTGAATATTGGGAATTGCTTACCCCTCCCCTACAACGCACAATCTAGCCTATTGCACCAAAGGCCAAAGCGATTACCCCTGTAGCGGAACCACCTCACTCTCGAGATTCAAGAAACATAACTTGCCACCCAATACTTATATGATCTTGTATAACTTAACTAACAAACGATTCACTACAGAAGTGTTATATAAGAAAAGCCAAACGGCCATAACAATGATAACTAACCCCAAAAACATGATTTTCTAAAATCGAGATCAAAAAATAATAAAAACCAGGGAAAAAGTCTAAGGTAGACATTAAATTCCTTTAATTACTTTCTTCTAAACTCATTATGACAAATAATTAAGACTACTTTCACTTTATAATTTCTAATTTCTAAATCATTAGAAAAACCAATCTTTTACTCAAAAACCTATTATCATACGTCGCCATATATTCATTTGACAAATCATCTCTGTTAGGAAAAAATATAATCTACCAAATTCAGAACTTCTTTTATACCGATTAACCATCACTATAATTATTTACGAAGAATTGTTTTTTCTCGCCTCCTCTCGGCCAAGCCTGACATAAACTATGCCCCGAGAGTTAGAATGTAAAAATACTTTTATAATCAAACTAAAATAAAAATATCATATAAATAATTATTCATTCGATTATAAGTATTTCCCAGACCCTTAAGTGCAAATATAGCGGAAGCCATCGCACGCTATACTTCATTGCCGAACACGTTGAAGCGATTTATCCCTAATTAACGAGAATCTATAAGAGGGCGTTTTTTGCAAAAACCCAGGATTATATAGATGTTATTTAGTTACAATCAACATATTGTCTAGTCAATCTTCTACCCCCATAAGTCCTCCTTCTTATGGTTTTCCTTACCTTTCATATCTATTTATGTCCTACTTATTCCTCTATATGTCATTTATCCATATACCAAAATCGTCCACTACAACTAGTAACTGTGTTTCGTTGATTTCGCGGTTGACCGTTGTAACATTGCTTCCTTATTATTCTTTTTTTGTGTCATTGGGACCGAAGTATACTAGATTCCTTTTTTATCTCACTAATATATGCTTCTTATTATTATATTATTTATAGCAATTTTGACTCCGATTATATATTAATCCGTTATAATTCAAACCGTCAATTCAAATCTTCACAACTTTTCCTAATCACTAACCCGGTTATCCAGAATGAAAATTCTACAGTCCGCAATTCAATTTCCTCCTCTATAATCTCAATTTACTATAATATTTCTGTTGCCGCTACCCCATCCTAGATTTATATAACTATTCCTTTATAAAAGAAGTACTTGCAAGTGCCTTCTATCATGTTCAATTCAAAACTTACCTTTTCTATACTTTAACATCCTCACGCCAAGCGGAATCCTTGCAGGTGACAAAAGAGAATTAATTTTTCCTCCTTACAGTTTCGATTCGCTCTTACATCCATACTCTGTTGCTTTGTAAAATACTACAATAATTCTTTTTATATTAATCTCTATAAGAGTTGAAACATCCACCACTACTTCTTACCCCACACAATACCCGTGTCTTCTTTCTCAAACTCAATTCTTCAAAGAGTAATTCAAATACCTCACAAATCTTTATAACAATAATAAATCTATCATATATATTCACAGACCGTTATCTTTCGAGCCCCCTAAGTATTAAAGTTAAATTTACATAAGAATTATAATTCAGAGTTTGACATTCGATTTGTGTCACATAATTACAATATAACAATTTATACGATCACAGTAAAAAGGATTAATGAGAATTGTTTTGGAATAGTTAACTTCACTATCAATAAATCATCTAAACTTCCATTTTAAAACAGAGATTTATACGTAGGCGTTCCGGCCTTCAAATTGAGAACGGCTGCTATAATTCATTTACTAAGTAGCTGTCTTCAGATCTTTTTGTATTTTTATTAACCATATTTCACTTTCTATCTTTCCTTTTACATGCGAACCTTTTTATGACTATCCTTATATGTTCCACTATCACAATACCGCCACGAAAAGATATGTGACTAATTTAACTTGGTAGGATAAAATCATTGCTAAAACTCCAGATTGATAATCATTACGTATGAGTTCTTTGAGCGTTCTCTTCAAACACCTTAGGTAAAGAAACGTCTTTGGTATCCTTAGGGCTCCAAGAAAGTGTCACAACGACAAGATTCCAACAAGCAAAATTGTTACATGTTAAATGACCTCTCATATGTAAAATAAACAGTAATTCATCTATACTTTCTCCACTTGTTACAACTTACCCTTATTCTATCAGTTTGCGCCGATATTAGATGGCTAAAATTTTAATTCTCTATTCTATAGATACCGCAGGCATGTAACAGTAATAGGCTCTAGAGCGAAAATTCGTTAACCTAGCGTTCTGTAAACTCCATAAACCATCCCTTACGCGTCCCCCGTGCAACAAAGCACCGGCACCGGCTGTTTCTCTCTGCTGAGACAGCACTGTGGTTTTCGAGTGTATCCAAACTTTCCCCGTACTCCATATATACATCTCCCCGTACTAGTTCCTCTACGACCGTTTCACTTCTGCTTCCCTTCTTCTCTCATTCCTCTTTTCTTCTTCGCATCTAACCTCCTCTGTTTCCCTGCTCTCGATATTATCTCCTTTCCAACTTCTTCCTTTTTACCGATTTTTTCACTCTGATTGGCATTTTGACTTCTCAAATTTCATTCCTCTTTCTGCTAGTCAACACACAACAGCACTTCGCCGGTCTTGCCTTCATCTCTGACGCCGAATTTTCATTGAGTTGGTTTGAAAGGCTTTCTGAGAAGCTGTTTAAAACCCAACCCCCTCCTGTGTGGGTCACTTATGGAGCTTCCCGGACCCCAGTCCGAAATCCCGACTCATGATAGCTGCATTTACTATCCACAAAGCATACCCTGCTTATAAATAAAACAAATATAAAAAACCAAAAAATAGATCAAGATCATCTCGATTATTTTAAATTTTTTAAGTAGATATATATAGGTCAGCGACGTAATCTACCACTTACATAGCTGAAGGGAGCCGACATCATATTGAGGGTGAAACGTAAAATCATACTGTCAGTATACGAACTAGAAGAGTATATAACGGATCATCCATTATAACTGTCACTCATTCTTAAAATCCATAATTAATATTATAAAAGTCATCCGTATATCGATATTAATGTATTAATCACACTAAAACATTGAGATTTTCCGATGTGGTGCTCGAACAGTTAATGACGCTTCAGCGGCTTAACATAAGGATTGCCGCAGTTACATACCACCCTTTTAATTTGTTGTGAACCTTAGATCAGGTTACACCATAAAATACTCGGCTGACAGTTCTAACATTAAGCTCAATTTAGCCTAGTATAATCCAAGTTTACCTTATAATACATGGTATTAAGCTTCTTAATTAGTATATTTAAGAAAACTTATCGTTAATGTCATCGGATAACCGATTACCCCATAAAACGCCCCAACTTCGTAGTAAACGACAATATTCCAAAACCTGAAATGGTTGTATTAAGTAATTATCTTTTCGATTATTCTTGCTTCCAAGTGTAATAAAAAGTTCCCACCATAGCACGTATATAATAGACCCCTAGATTTATTCAATAACACTAATACTATAATATAACGTGCGTAATAAAACATCATCGATATAAAAATCGTATATGATACCTATTTTAATCAAAATTAGTGTCCATATTAAGCCATATAATAATTAATCAATATTATATATATATAATAAATCATTTATATCATCTAAATTTATTAATATTTATTAACCAATTTATTTAAATACTCACTATGTATAATATTAATATCTAATCATTAATTATATTACATTAATATTATAATTATATATATATATATATATACGTAAATATAAAAATATATATACTTTGCTTTAGGAAATAACCTCAACCAGCAACCTTCAGAAAAAAAAATAAGCCCATCATCTTCTCTGAAAAAATTCGCGGAGAGTTTCCCATTTTGCAAGCCATAGACCAATAGGGAAAAAGATTCCGGCCCATTGTAAAAAGAAGGTCCCCTACCCCAAAAACCGTTATTTGGAATTGAAAAACTGTTGATAAGAATATTCCCAGTAAGTATCAAAGAACCATTAGCCGGTCTTAAGTCCCAACATCGTTCCTTGCTGTTTTTCAACATTGTGCACTGTTAAATTAGCATAAAAATGGTCGACCCAAGTTGAAAAAGTACTGCATACTCCCTCTGGCACAACGAGAAAGCCCGCAAATATAAGCTAGAATAAAGGAAAAAAAAAGGGACCACAAACTTAACCAATAGAAGATCTGATAACTTCTTTTAGTTATAGCCGTACACTACACTATTACAATCAATGTTTAATAATGATTTTTTTAACGAAAATAATCGATAAAAAAAAATATCAAAGAAGCAAACATAAGTATTACCATAACTAGCAAAATCAAGCCCAAAAATTCCCCACACTTCGCAAAAGAGTGAACTTTGATATCGCACCACAGGTCAAAACATGTTCGAAACATGAAATCAATATGAAAAAAAAACCAGAATGTAAGTGTGGAACTCACCTCCAAATATTTCGAATATATTCTCAATGAAATGAAAATAATGAAGACTTCGCTCCACATTATTCGATTTTAACAGCCTTCAAATCACGAAAGACCTCTTCCGTTATTTCCCATATTTATTATTGCCTATCATAAGCACCCACCTAAAACATAAAATTATAATCATTAATTAAAAAAGAGAATGATAGATCTCGATGAAATATTTTCGTAGTGCACCATGAAAATTAACTACCCAATTAACGACTTAGTTCCAATCTTATAAGAATATCGACAAGAGAATGGCACAAGAGTATTGTAACATAAAATATACTTTGAAAAAAAAATACAAAAACAAAAAACTTTATGTCCAGTAACATCGTGCGTTTGGCTTAATTCTCGTTGGATGGTAACTTTCCGAAAAAAAAAGAGTAAAATGTAACATGACATTAGCAACATATAATTAAAGTTTCTCCTGAAAATCCCATCTTCACTATTCCACTTTACTTTGCACCAACAAAGTTGCATTATTCATGCACAAAACAAGTCGACTATGTAAAAATATAGGAAATCATACCATGTAATCAGATGCCTTCCTATAAAATATACTCTTTTCAAGGATACACCTTTCATCCAAAACAATGTTAGAGTTCATCAATCAGAAATTTCTATACTGTCTATGTTTCTCAGATTACCCCCGTCACTTATATAGCACAGTTAAAAATCCTTTTATATCTTACTTCGGTATACATAAAAGGACATTTGTATAAAAATACAATCGAAAAAGAAAATAATTTAAAAAAATTACGATAATTAGTCAATAACTTTATACCATTGATCACATAAATAAAATCTACCACATGGGCGACTAAAATCTACTTATAGCACCTCATTTAATATCTAGAAAAAAAACTAAGGAAGCAATTTAATTTGGCATCAGCAACTATATAGAATAGTATGTCTGCAGCTATGAAACTGATCACCGACCCGTTTGTGTACCCTATGAGGTCACTCATTTCTAAGTGTGATCAGGCCCACTTTACCAGCCAAGTCGATCAAAAATCTTTCCGCTCTCGATAAAAACCCAGTTACCTCACCACTTAACTCAAAACAGTGTTGATAAGATAAGTGTATTATTTGCTATTATGAAATCGTGAAGAATCACTCGCTGGTAAACCAGAAACTTCCACCCCCGCCCTCCAAAGTCTTCCCACTACCCTTAAAAAACATAAAAATAAAACCCCGAAAAAGAACTCTTGATATATGTTACAGAAAAATTAGCCTATTGCCAGAGGAATCATTTCAACCGATCCCCCTTCCCGCCCCTAATGCCCCCGAAAATAAATAATACATTGCAAAAGGTATGAGACAGAAACCAAAAAAAAAGATAAAATGTATCAAGAAAGCGATAATGATGATAGAAGAAAAAAAGGTAAGTAAATGAGATGAGAATAGGAGAAGAAAATCCGACATTAGGAACGTATACCGGGATGAGCCGGTTTGCGTTATGCTGGGCGCCTGCGCCCATCCACCTATACGAGTTAATACATTACGTTTAATAGACTACCAACTTACTATATATACAAATACAACATAATATTAACTAAATAATGGCATTGTCTTTCCTGCCCCAATTTATATCCTAGTGCAACTCTTAAGCTTAAACCTTATTAAACCTTATTTATATAAATATATATTATTAATTCAAAATCCATTCTTATTAATAAAACTATCTACATCCTTCAGTAACTATAATCTTCTTGTTTTGCTGTGATCTATACGCTAACATAATAAAAATGAAATGATAAAGTAAAAGTGTCGGGTCAATCTCTAATATGAACAATATTGGTACTCCACAAATGAGACACATTTCTACAAGCTTAAAAACCGCCTTTTCTAGGCAACCATAGAACCTAAACATATGAATAACACAGCCCATCCCAACTTCTTTTCTGGTAATCGTACTACTCGTCTTTCCATATCTAGACAAAATAAACCTAACATAACCTTCACTTAAACATACAACTTTTTCTCATTAGAAATTGATTTTATAATATATGTCACCTTACCATAGGACCATCTTTTTGAGAGATAAATCAATGTTATTTCTATATAGAGCAGCCAGGAGTAAAGACTCTATCAAAACACATTTATTACAATACGTACTTCTTATAAAGACAAATAAGACTTGAGCCTTTTAACTGTTAAGCACTATCACTTGAGCGATAGATCACCGGCTTAGTTTATAAAAGATCGAGAAAAGCTGTTGGTCCATGGGCTGTATTATCAATGTAAAACTAAAACTAACTATGGACTAAGAAAAAAAAAATCGATGAATATCTACAATGCACATCGCTATCATAATATGTAAAGAATGTGAATTCGGCCATTGTCAATAATTACACGTAAAAAGAATCAAGAGCTTAAATAAGTACATAAGGCTAAGTCAATTAGGACATTTTAATTAACACCGTATGCTATCAAGAAACGATCAATCACCAAAACTGTATGATATAATGTCTCGTATCAACATAACATGTATTATTACAGTATCATGTAACTCCATAACATCAATTGTAAACGTTTTAAACTTCTGGATTCTACGTGTTATATCTTATAGAGACGATAGATGGGATACATGAACTCTTCTCCTCAAAGTATCGATTATGAGACTAGAGTGGAACAAACGAAAAGTCCGGTCCTGCAAAGTAAAAAATGAATCTAAATCTGAGAAAAATTAAACAAAAAACAATACTCTGAATATTATTGAAAAACTGCGCAAAAATTGTAAACCACAAGAGAATAATAAAAGAAATATATAGAGCTACTCTGTTAAAAGTTTTTTGAAAAAGGTATAATATAATAAAAAAGGATAATTATTAATATAAATAATGTACTAATATTATATTCTTTTCTTTTGAATGCTAATTTTTAAAATAAGTTAGGGTTATTCTTCTCAATTAAAAATATATAATAAAAAAATGTATTTATTATAAATCATTCTTCTTTTGAATAGAATTTTTATATATTAATATTTATTTGATTCTTGTAATTTACCCATGTACATCTTAAAATATAAATATAATGTTTATAATATGTGATAACTTATATTATATATAAATGCAGATTTACATTAAATATAATACAATTAAAATATAGCTATACATTGGAAATTTTTCGCAAGTTACTATATCTTGTACCTAATAAAAACCCATGCAAATAATAATAACACACAACGAGGAATTAAATAAGAATTTATAAAAAAATAAAATAATTAAAAAACTTTTGCTTATTATAAAGTTCTATCGAAATTTTAAAGTTCCGAGGCTTCAATACAAGAAAAAAAATTAAAGTATTATTAAGACTTAATTAGTTAAATAAATCCAGAGAGGCAATTTAACATATATAAGATATCACAAGAATATAACATACCCTAGAAAAATGAAAAATATTACTTTTTTTTACTCTTCTTAAAAATCGTTGCAGCTTAGATTTCACCATTCTATTTAGTTCAATCAAAATAATTTATTAAATTAGATAAAAAACTCAATATAATTAATTATTGTATATACATATTAAGTAGTGTATTGATATTGATCGTAAGATTAGAAATATTATGATTAATATTTCGAGTGCATCAGTATAAACAATTTGTATATTATTTTATTATTTATTACAATATTTATATAAATAAATATAATCGAATTAACATAGTCTATCTAAACTCGATAGTCATAGTAAAACAATTAAGCCATTGAAATGAAGCTTTGAAAAATTAAGATATTAATTACGTTGAGCAATTCATAAAAAAATTCATGTATTTTGGTATACAAGATTAGAAATAGCAATAATACTTTGAACTGTTAACTTATAATTATAGTTAGTTCACACCTACTTGAAATTATCTACGAATATCGATAAGCGAGGTCTGTACTCTATTGCAATAGTACAATAAAATAAAATAAATTATACGCGAAGCTAACCACAGCAGTGTTATAAATACTCCGATCAGTGAAGAAACCTTACATTAACATTTCGATATTAAATTTTATCTGACGTTAAAAGATTAAAATTCGTCCAAATTACAGATCATACCTTATCGTTTGATGCATGAGTCAACTCACATAGCAAAAACAATGGAAAAATGTGAACAAAACTCCCATCAGTGAACCTACATGCCATAAACGAAGTCATTGTTCAGCTAATCTGATTTCCCCATTGCTCACCCCCTACCCGGGATCACCGAGAAAATGCTTATCATCATTACAGAAAAGCAACCCTAAAACCTATCACAAGAGCACCCCAACCTACAAACCCATCCACACGAAATTACAATTTTTATAGTTATTAAATAATATTTAGTTTTTTCTTTAATCTTTTCTTCAAAAAGTCTATCTTTTAGTGTATCAACTATAAATGTGTTATAAATACAAGAACTCAAAAGTTCTCTTATCCGATAACAAAAAATCTCCCCTAGAAGTACGCTAATGTTCAATCAAATTAAATCTCAAAGCTTTAAAAAAATAAGATTTATATCTTAAAAACAAAAATAATATCATAAAATAAAGCTATAATCCACGCCTCGAAAAGGCATTGACTATAGCTTAGAGCAATCACTAACACGAACTGGTATTAATTGAGCATCAGAATCATCATCACTGCCCAGCCCCCCCTTAATTTCAAAAAATGACGCAAAGACTCCCATCCCATCACACTATATATCATATGCCACTCAACATCTTTTATCATTCTACTGTTTAATCTGGAACCATTTATATTAATCTAGCTTCACCAGTTTATGAATAACTACATCTGATTTCTTGATTGATATATAATATTCATCAAGAGAAAAAAACTAAAATAACTGTGTCATATAAGTCAAAAATTCGCGCCAAAAATTACCCAAACAGCCTATCCCAATGATCCTTCATGACCCTTCCCTGTCTCTTTACTGTCTTCCTCTTTTTTCTTCATCTTCGTTCTCAATCTTTTATTTTATAAGAGCACCGATAACCATAATTCTTTCGTATACAAAAACCCTATCTGTAACCTCATATCCAAGAGTAAAGAAGCGATAAATCGTAATTACAATCAAATCAAGAAAATAATATGTACAGTAAACACACAAGTAAATAATAATTCTAATATATTAATTTTATATATTTTCAATATACATAAAACAATAACTCAAATCATAATCTATTCTACCAATATACTCTAAATATAAACAAGAGATAATGATAAAATCAAAAGTAAAAAATAATAATATATGAAGAAATGGGAGCAATAAATAAGGAGGGGTACCACAATTATGGACAGGGGAACTTAAAGTTTCAAGCACATTCGAAATCCCGTGACTTTACGATCAACACTTGAGTACACTTTCATATTATCAAAGATAGCTGTATATTTATTAAGAAAAGAAATTCACATTGATCCTATGAGGAGAACCTCACGTATATTTTCTAAAACAACAACAGAATAAGGACAACACCAATAATACATAAGCCGTAGATTTGAATCACAGGTTTACAGTTCATGGTTCACTGTAAAATTATATTACTCAAAACATAGTATAAAAATTATCAAATTACATAATACAACTACAATAAAATGAATTGTATGTAATTAAGTAACCAGAATCTACAAAGCTGGCATTTGCCATAATCAAAACTAAAAGAACACGCATAAAACCTGACAACCCCGACCCACACCCCTTGTAATAAAAGAAATATCAAAAATTAAACTTCAACACGGAACACTCTAGTAAACCCATCGATAACATATAAATATTTGATGAAAACTACAACAGCCCCCCCCTCAAACTGAAGTATTCCTTAAAATTAGAAAAATAACCTTTGGTGGCTTTCAATAAATTTCAAGATTTAAATTCTACTATCGACATAAATCTTCCTTAATTATTCTACAATCGTTATGATCCAACTCTAATCATTTGAATTCTTCAATAAACCAAAAATTCCTTTTTTTTTCCCAATACCTAAGGACTATTTATTAATCCTAATTATCTTAATCTATTTATTATTTGATTATGAATACTTCTCAATTCTATTATTCATTTATTCTATATTTAATTATTAATTTACATATAATTATATATTATTACTAAAAATATAAAATATATAATATCTCTCAAAATTAACTAATAATATAAAATCAATTATTTAATTATTATTAAATTATCACAATTATATTCTAAAATTACCTCCTAAAATAATATCTATTCAAACTCCAAAAAAAGAATTTTTTATTTAAAATAATTATAAAATTAATAATTCTAATAACAAAAAAAAATAGCAAAACCATTCCTCTATATTCAAAATAAATTACCCCCTCTTTATGTCTTGTCTTTTTATGAACACCTTAGGTTTTTATCGATTTGACACATTATTTTTATAAAAAAAGTAGAAAAAAAAAGCAACAAAATAGACAAAGGCTAATGTACATGGCAGTAAAAAAAAAATATAATTAAAGGAAAAGTAAAAAAATAAATAAATTATACTTGATATCTAAGTTTAAAAAAGAGACAAAATCATTATATAATATCCTTATACAGTCTTTCCTTTTTTTATAAATTTACCCAAGACTCAGTGATCCCCCTAAGCCAACACAGATTTGAGAGAACCCAACAGTACTTCAAGTAAGGCCGCTTATATAATCTAAGATATGGGGTAAATTAAACCAAAAAATAATTCCCTTTTTTGTTATAAATTACTAAAAATTATGAAGAAAGAATGATATGGGACGATTTTCGTTTGTTGGAAAGATTATAATAATAATATTTTCGTTTTAATTTGACATCTTGTACATTAAGGAAAATATTCAAATCGCATATGTATAGCTAAATTAATAAATACAAAATTAACAAATTTCAATATAATTAATTTAAAAAATAAAAATAAATAATTAAAGTTTTAAATTTAGACATTAAATTAATAATAATTATATAAATATAAATTTATTATATGTTAAAAGACGTTAAATTATAAATTTTTAAACTTTACTCCTTATTAAATTCTAATATTTTATATCTCATTAGAGACATATGGACTTTAATTCAGTCTCTTAATCCGTGAATTTCATCCAGTTCAAGATGTTTATAATTTCAATACATAATTATAAATCCACTCATTATTATTAATATTAATAATAATTATTATATATAAGTATCATGATATCATTCCACGCAAAGCAAAACTAATTGAAGATAAAAAAAGCCGAAACTTTCTACACATAGGAAAAATTATGGTTCATTAACCTACGGATCACGCTTTGAGAATTCATCAACTCGAATCCCTTACAAGCCGGACTAGAAGAAATATTCCTAATTGGGGAAAAGTTCTACTATCTTCAATAGCCCACCAGCCATTTTGTTTTTCCAACCCATTTGAAACAAGTTGAGTACAAATTGATCCCTGAACTTTGCACTATATAACCTAAATATATAATACGTTAAACCTTATATAAACCACACATAATTTAGAGTTAAGACATTCACCATACCTCACGGGGCAAATTTAGAAGCCCTGCAATTTCTTCAAAAATTAATATAGATTAAGAATAATAATTATAAATTAATATAATATAGAAATATGTATATGATTAAATAATAAAGAGTCGGATAATTTACTGAAGCATTCACACTTCTTAAAATGAAAAATAAGAAAATGAAAAATGGGAAAAAAATACAAGATAAAATATTAAATTTAAAAATTCTCCACAAACATAACAAAATTAATATCAAATCACTCATTAAAAAAATAGATTTAAATTTAAAATTTTTAAATTATATTTCAAATTTTAAATTTAAAATTTAAAACTTAAATTTAATTAAAATTATAAATTTAAAATAATTAAATTAAATTTAAATTAATTCTTAAATTAAACATGTCATTTCTTTTTAAGCATTTAATATTCTTTCTGGCAAAACAAAACTGATTAACCATAAAAGGACAGTTTCTCCTGTAAATAACATTTCCAAAAGTATTGAACAAATTTAAACAAAAGTACAAAAATAATTAAAGCCAAGAAAAAAAAAGACAAAAACCATTGTTCTTGTAAAAAGATCTTATAAAAACAAAAATTCTTGGGCATATATGCCTAACTTAATCCCTTCATAAAACCCCTTCTTTAATGCTCTCTATAATCCTTTTTATTAAGATTCCCGGAATTTTGTTGTCCCAGAAATAAAAAAAAAAAGGAAAAAAAGGTTTAACGAATATCCAGTTTAAACAAATTAATCATCACACTTTCTTAGATTCATTTAACTAAATTACTATATTTTATTTTTAATTATTGTTTTTTTTTAACAATTATTATTTTTCATCTAATTTCTAATCTTCTTTTATTCCTCATTTTTTACAACAAAATTTAAAATAAAACAAAAAACCTAATAAAAAAAAACAAGGGGGAACCAAACACCTTATAGGAGATGTCATTTATGAAAATTTTAGGAAGGTTTTCTAACTTATTATTTTAATCTATTTTTAACAATTAGTCTTCTTTTCCTACTACATCAAAAAGAAAAAAAGAAATTCTTTTTGTATTTAGAAAATTTTGAGGGAAAATTTTTGAAAAAAAGGAGTATTATGCCCCCAACAACTCTAATAACTATACTTTCACCACTTCTGATATTTATTATTGTACACAAATATTATGGAAATGAAATATGTTGTTTTAAAATTATACTTAAAATCATTCCCAAAAACACCTTTCAATTTCTTTTATTAAGTATATAATTAATAACTAATATAATTATATAGTATGATCTGAATATAGTATAGTATATATTATATTATAATAGATGACCTTAAATTATATCTTATTATATGATATAATAATAAATTATATAGTAATAAGTATAAAATAACTTATTCATCGTTATAGTATATTAATACATTTCACATCTATATACTCTATAGTATAATTCCGGGGACTCAGCTTTGTATAAGCCGACGAACCGGGGGACCGTCCTGCGCTTCCCAATTAACTTAAAAGCCCATAAGCATTCCGACATTATATCAACCAGTTAATCTTTTAAAACCCATTTTCCAAAACTAATAAATAATAAATGCCCCGAATTTTTAAAAAAAAAACGTTTGTGACATTAAGCAAGAAAACGTACCCGGATATTAGTTTACAATAAATAAGGGGGGAAAGTTAAAAGTAAAACTTACTCGTATTCCCAGTTTGTACGGTTAGTTATTTGGGGAATTTTCGTATGTATAAAAAAACCGAGGTGGCGGAAGCCCGAAGGAAATCCCGTTTTCGCTCCAGCTTTCCTTACCTCCATTATATATCGTAAAAAATTTCCAATACTCATCTAGATTGCCCAACTATACATACACATTAAACAAAATACCTGTTGTGGGAACCCGACTTTTGCGAGTATCCGACCTGGGTTACACACTTTGTCACACTTTTTATATATTTTATTTTCTAATTATATTATTATGATTTTATTACAAAAGATTACTTTAAATCCTATAAATGAAATGTAGGAGACCCAAGTTTATTATGTCGTGTTTTATATTTAATTAGATGGATTATATTTTGAATTATTAAGTTTGTGATTATTGTCATTTGTATTTCTTTTTCCAAAGTATTGTTAAAATAGATTGACGTATAATTATTAATTAAATATTATTTTTTTCATCTATTATATTACTTAATATATTATCTCATATATATTAGTATTAGTATTGACTTTGCATTGATTTCATTTGATTGAGCTATTAATATTATTTTTATTGAAATCATTTTGATTTAAGTTTTGTTACTGTATTGTTATTATCTTTCATTCAGTTGTTAAAATAATTACGTATAAAAATTATATTATATTAATTATTATCTATTAATTATCTATTATAATAGAATTATTTTATTTGGTTAATAGTAATTGTACCATAATGAATAAACATTGTCATAGACAATAATAATATTGACATTAATGAAGATATCAGACTTCTTTATTATTATATATCTGAAAAATGTTGAAGGTAATTGAAAGAAATTCAAAATGCACAAAGATATTGAAATTATACATTATATATCATCTATATATAATTATATTACATATTATTATATAAGATATCTGTAGAGAGAAATTAGGATCGTATGCATTCTAAAAAACTATACAAAAGCTTTAGCCCCAGTTAATTTCTATCCTTATTTTCGAACACCTTCCTCAGAATGAATCTGCTTCTGTTTAGAATGAAAACAATTATGGAGACGGTTTTCTTAAAACAAACTGTCTTAAAACAATGGGAATATAGCAACATTACTCCGATACACTTCTTTAACCATGGTTTTTGGAAAACAAAGGAAACCCATTCTTAGATTGCCTATTAAAACCAAAATTCCAAACGAAAGCAAAAAACAACGAGAAAACCACTGAGCAGGCAAGGGAGGTTGCAAGAGGATCTATTGACTGACTGATGCCTACTTTTTATTCTTGGGCGCGGTATTAATTTTCGGCCAATATTAATCTCAAAACACTTTACGAAGCTTTCCTTATCAATAAAAATTTCAATCAAGGAATCAATCCAGGACGTAATTTTCTCAAAAGAACATAAAGGTCAAATCTCACTAACCAAATTACCAATCTAAGTTAAAGATATAAACCCAGTTATTATCCACCATAATGCTTGAGGGAACGTATTTGGATGTCTTTTAAGGGTGGAAGCAGATGAAGATAAAATGACTTGTCCAATTACTTACAAAATTACCTATAAAACAGAAAAAGCTGTAGAGTTATTGATGTTGTATATACACTTAATAATATCTCACTCGACTAAATATAAGGTTTGTTAAGTGATCATCTCCAATTTCAGCTTCCAACTTTCTCCGAAGGCGTGAAAACTTTAAAAAATTATTTAAACACCTCCATCCCCACCCAGTTGCATTAAAAAGGGACTACTTTCTTAACTAGACCAATTTGTTTATAACGATCTTGAGACACGCAAAATCTCGGAACTTTGGAACTAATCTATTAACTTTAAGGGAAGATTTCTTTATCTGGCACGGAAAGGAACTCTTTGTTTCTTTAAAACGACATATCGGGAAAGAAATTAGAACTCAGATCCGACTTTTCGAAGAAAACAACACTTAACAGTTGTAAATCAAAACAAATTGTTAAATAACTAACTAACCAATTGAAATTAGCTAAATAACCTGACAAATAGTTTTCTTAGATTAAAAAAAGAAATTGGAAAACGCATCATTCGGGTAGCCAACACTCAATGGAGGCCATACGGAATAGGACTGACATCCCGCTCGTTGCTGCATTGGCAATGAAAAATCAATACAATATGTCCCACAATTGTTTTTTGTGGACACTACTTCGTCGACAATCATTGGGGACAATAGCGGCAAGTCAAAAAAACCGAAACAAATATGAGATTGCGCAAAGTCACAATTTTGAGAAAGATAGAGCAGTCAAAGTGCTAGAAAGTAAAAGGCAATTTATTTGTCCTTCGTATGTAAGTATCCTGTTTAAAAAAGTTTCCCATTTGGAACCAGGTTAAACTTTTAATATATTACCTACCTTTTAAGGAACTCTAGGTTAGGTAACAATAATATGGCCCACCACGAGGACCTAAAGCCCTTCACGAATTACTTCTCATACAATACGGTACTAATATATAATATACCCTAATATATTATTCTTATATAATAAATAATAAATATATTTATATAATTATATATATATATATATATAATGATTATATAGAATAAATTAGTACATTATATATATTTATATAAATTAATAGAGAATTACTTCTCATAATTTATAATATATATATTATATAATATAATAGATAATAAAAGTATAGTATAATATAATTCGATACATCCATCTATAACTATTGATTATGGCAAAAGCCCTTAATGTCAAATTATTATAGTTATATAATATAATATATACTTATTATATTACATATAATTTTATGTTTCTAAATAAATCGAAGTTTAGTAAGAATATTCACCTCAACTGGAAGATTTTTATTAAAGAGTTAGGATGTAAGATTAACTTTACTATTAATATATATATAATACGTATATATAATACGCTCTTAAATACCATATATACAACTTCAACTTAGTCAGGCTACATATAATATATGTATTACTATATCCTATTACTATATATATAAATAAATCTATAAATATTATATATAAAGTCCAAGTGAAAAAGTATTAATAATATTAAAATTATATAAAATATATGTTATATAGTATATTAATATGTATAAAAGTATAATATAGGTTATAAGTATTATATATATATATATAATATTAATATGAGTTTATTATAGTAAGTTTTCTTCCTTCTTTCAAGCCGAAAAGAATTTGACCAAATGATTTTAAAAGGGAAATTATAAAAATAAAAAATATTTGGATTTAGTTACATCAATAATAACAATTGGAAATCTTTTGGACAAACACTCATGAAAATGTCGGAATTGAGTAATAATAAAGAAAGTAAGAATGTTCTTCCTTTCGACCAACAACATTTATTATCGTTATTCAACAATCGTTAAACTAGAATCCTTATTTTTATTTTACGGAGGTATTAGCTATTTCTATCATAAAAATTTCAACCCCAAAGTTTTCTCTGGGTCACTTCTTAGCTTAGCATCCCCTCAATGGCCAAAATTTCTTACACACAAATATCCCAATATTATCATCACCCGATGAATTTCTGGCGGATCCTTATTTCTTACGTTCAATTCCAAGAGCCGAAATTCATTAAAAAGCTCGCTATTCACATTTTAAAAATTCCTTGCCAATTAAATCAGTGTTCCACCTTCTTATAAACGGTGATCACTGAAATCCGAAACAATATTTCAACTTTATAGAAACCACGCTGCGTCTCATGCACTTCAGTATCTGCTTCCATATTTAAAGGCTGCAAGTCTTAATTCTACTTAAAAATTTTACGATATACTTCATATCAACAGTTAGCAAAAGAGCCTCTTCGCTTGCCCACATAGCTGTTTTTTATTCACACCAATGCAGAGTGAAATAAATTACTAAATATAAAAAAATTAAAATACTTTATTATGTATGTAGTAAGGAGTTCTAAACGATTATGTTTAGAGCTTCAGTTAGTCTTGCTATTAGATTGTTAAAAACCCCATACTATATTAGTTCAATTTAAAATTTGTAAATATAGTAGTTTAATAGATATATTGAAAACATTTTTTTACAATATTTTCTAGAAGGATGTTAATTACTTTTAATTACTTAAAAGATATTTCCAAAAATTTCGCCCTATCAGCACTGTGTTTATTTTTATGACAAGTTTTGAAATCCACACAAACAGAAAAAAAAATGTACATTAACTGAAAATTATATAAAAAAGAAAACTTTAGATTCAATTCTTTGAAAACATAAATTCTACTTTCTCAAAAAATTCTATAAAAAAGGATAGTCTGGCAAGAGATGCAATGCAACTTGACACAGGCCTTAAAAATAAGGAAACAGGAAAATCATTATATATTTGCATAACAGTAAGATATATGCTATTATATTACAATACGCAACACTGATTTACTAATCCCCGGGCCACCACGCACCCGGAGCTCCCACCAAGCGGTGTGCCAAGTTGCCGACATTCCGGAACTCCTTTCTCCTACTTCCTCCCTCATCCTATTTCCTTCTTCCTCGACATCACTCATACCTTCTTACCTTACCCTCCCTATCACTTTTCCTATTCTTCCTCTCCTTTGCACAAAAATCAATGGCATTTTTCTTTTCACTTTTCTTCAGGAAAAAAAAAAAACCCCCTCCGGGCCGTCTTAATGCGAACCTCCGAAACCGAAATCGAGAACTCTAAGGAAATCCATTCTCCAAACTCTGGAATTCCGCAGATTTGATCTTTCTTAAAACAGTATTCAGTATTCGGTTGCTTTATTTTTAATTTTAGGGCCAGCGCTTCCACTTACGGGGCGCGCCCACGGACGTAAATTCTCGATCTCCGACGAGATTACGTCAAGATCAATATTTAGCTCATCAATCCAAATTAAAGTGTAGCCCCGAAATACCCGTTTTAAAGCTAATCTGTCTCTACCCTGCCTAAACCATGTGTTCGATACGCGATTACCATTTCGCCGCTTATACGCCCGCACATCCCACATTAGGGCGCGTGACCTTCGGTCACCAAAAACTCGCGGTACCAGTAATTAATAACCAAACACTATAATACAACTGTTTCAAAGAGTACCGGCGAATAGATCATTAGTTTGAGAAGAACGACTTATAAGCGATTTCAAAGCCCCATTACATACCATAGGAATTAATCAGAATGTTTACATTATAATAATTTATTTTTCTTTCCGAATTCATAGTATTTTCAATGTTAAATAAAAAAAGCCAACCCAAAAAGGCAGTAATTTCAAATTTAAAAATTGATATTATAGGTTAAAATTGATAACTTCCTATAATCGATGGTGGAACAATATTTAAAAAAATAATTTGATCTCTATACGACATTAAATGCCTTAATTTCACAACCTCTCTTAGTAACCCAAAAAAGCCCCATTCGGGGAAGGCATAACCCTTCCGGAAGAGACGGGTTTCTTTCCAGACCTAAAAATTCGGTATTCAGCCCGGATCCTTCAAAAAAACTCTGATCTTCTGATCACGTTTATCATACCCCTTGAAAAAAACCAGAAATTGTTTGGGCCAAAAAATTTTTGCAATGCAATATTTTGGCAAAAACAGTGGACAGGTGGGCAAACATTGCCTTGCACCCATCTTTTGGCCGTCATTCTCCACCCCCTTACTTTACTGGACAACAGGAGATGTTCATTCTACCCACTTATTATCTCCTTTTCAAACATTCCCATACCCTGCATACATCTGCACCTTAAATAACGGTTTAAAATCTATCCCAGCCACCTTGATAACATACTTCGCTCCTGTATCCAATTTTCAAAATCTTTGTCCGTTATCTTGTTCGGAAAGTTAAACACGATATGCGAAGGCTACATAATTATTATTATGCGTAGTATTACAATTAATAATAACAATACTCTTATATATCTACATATCATACACGTAATTAATAATTTCAAATATATATGATAATACGGGACAATCTAATCATAAAAGTACTATACCATTAACTAATTAATCTATTTGTATAAATACTATAGTTATATATACTTAGAAGATATTTATTTAATTGATATACGAATAATATTGCAGATTTGAAACTTTCCAACAAAAAATTCTTGTACTAGGGGAATTCGTGCTAACAATCTAGTAAACTAATCAACCGTCTTTCAGGAACACCTATGAAGCCAATTCAAATAACGGCACCTTTAGCCCTACTTACATAAGGTAGACGGGAAACGATATCTCTAAGCGTATATAATGATTCACTTACCATCACAGGGCACAAGCCTCTATTCAAAAAGAATGAAAAGCGGAATTTCTCTAGGTAATTCATCACCTCCATCAGCATTGCCCTATTCAAGGAGGGAACTTCTCTAGAAAGAGCGTTAATTACATCACCTCACGAATAACATACTGCCTTTCAAAGGAGATGGAAAAACTTCTTTAGGAATTCAACTTCACAGCATAGCCCCTTATCTTCAAGGACGATCTC
>JABUQX010070405.1:30000-35000 GCA_015478945.1 Trachelipus rathkii | reverse complement strand
TTCATGCTAATGAAACGAGTAGTTATCTGTTCATTTAATATATCAAGAGATTTATTGAAAACCCTAATTCTAAAGGCTTTCAATAGGTCTTCAATTCTTTCATAAGATAAAAAAAAGCTCATCAAAAAACTTTTTAATCTGTATTTGACGTCTGGAAGTAATTTTTACTTCAATGTTCCAATGATGTGCTAACTCCGTAGTTTTTCTCACACAATCTTCGAATTTTGAGTCTTAACCCACCAAGGTTTGATTTTGCTTGTCGCAATAGGTAAGTTGCTTTCTGAAGATCTGTATTTGAACTTTGCAATATTTTTGAGACAACATTGATGCTGAACAATACTTTACTTTGAAACACAAGACAGAGAATAAACTCAAAATTTTCTAACTGCTTCCTGAGACCAAGGGCTTCGTTTCTTTCACTTGACTTCTTACTCATAAATATCACTTGAAATAAGAACTGCGTAATACTTTTGAAATTGTTTTTTATTGCTAGTAAGGAATCATACTTGGATGACCACCTAGTTGGACACAATTTTTTAGTGTTTTTGTGATGCATTCGTTATTTGTTGAACAGCTGTTAATTCCTTGCCACCGAGCTGTACTAGAACTGAAATACACATATACTTTTTCCAGTTTGTCATAAAATTTTTGAAGAGACATTATATCTTTTACAGAATCATACAGAATGTATACTCAAAATTTTATTCTTTATGAATGTATTCTGCATTTGGAACAATTTTCTATATACGAGCCTGAAGTCCTGAATATTTCCTTCGCATATTTGCTCCTCCATCATAGCCTTGAGCTCTGCATTTTTTAATTTCAATGTTTTTGTTATCTAATACCTTAATTATTTGTTTTTTTTCAAAGTTTTCGGCACTGTTCTCTGTTATGTTATAAAAACCCAAAAAAATTTCTTCAGGGGAGGTGCAACTATTTCTTAAGGGCACTCCCCAATTTTCACCCCCCCTAAAAATGGACATAAAATTCTGAATTTTCAGCCGATTTTGACCCTATAAACACCAAACTGTAGCTTTTTTTGTCCTCTAGAACGTTGTTTCGGGTGTTTTCCTGTGACTGCAGTCATTCTTTCGGAATTTTCAATTTTCAAAACCCATGTTTTTGACATTTTTCGTATCAACTTCCAGAATTTTTTTTCAAAATGACTTCAAACTTGAAATATGCATAGATAGGTCCATTACCTACAATAGTCAAAGAGGATTTTTCGATTTTTTGAATTTTGGACTCAGCGTTGTCCAATTTCCAAACCCACTTTTTTTGGATTTTGAAATGAGAAATTGCGATAATTTTTTTCCTGTTCGGCGAAGTGGATGAAATTTTCAGGGCATATGTAGTCGGGGGAGAGGCACATTTTTTACTTAGATAATTTCTTTGTATATTCAATAGTTTTGGATTTGTTCTTGAAACAAATTTTCAAAAAAAATGTTTGAAATTTTTTTAAAAAATTTTCTTTTGAGTATACAAAAAAAATTATCTAAGTAAAAAAGATGTATCTCGCCTGACTATACAAGCTTTGAAAATTTGATTTTGATCGGATAAGTAGAAAAAAAAATATATCAGTTTTTCACTTTTTCAAAAATTCAAATGTTTGAAAAAGTGAAATATTGGGATATTTTTTTTTTATACTTGTCCGATTAACATCAAATTTTCAGGGCTTGTATAGTCGGGCGAAGATGCATCAATTTTTTAACTTATATATATATTTATATTATTTATAATATATATAATATATATATATATATATATATATATATATATATATATATATATATATATATATATATATATATATATATATATATATATATATATATATATATATTGTGTAAATTATGTATTTTTTTCATATGTTCATTTATTATTTCGTTTTGCCTAAATTAGCAATTATGGGCCCTTTACCTGCGTGGGCCCCCCCGCACCGCGGGGTCTGCGGGGCTGTTAGTTACGCCCTGTATACGGAACCATACAGTTTCATAAAAAATAAACCACTTTTCCTCTGCATGTCAGGCTCCATGTATCTATTCTTGTTTCATGGCGTCGTTAAGCGTTGATTGAGTGTTGTTTCGAGCATTCGAAGAGTGTGGATCAAATTTTAATAAGAAAAAAAAAAATTTTATAAGATATTGAAATGAAAATGGATATTGTTTATTTTAATTGTTGTTACTGGAATAAACATTAGAACTGTGTTCCCAGCCCCAAGAATATAATCAATTACTGCTGAAAAAGATGTGATCACTCCCTTGGGTAACTTAATAAATCTTTAATATATGCTTAATGATTAATTGATCATCGATACTTTCACTACCATTCGGAAAACTGATTATTATTATTATTTTAATTATTATTATTATTAATTATTAATTATTATTATTATTATTATTATTATTATTATTATTATTATTATTATTATTATTATTATTATTATTATTATTATTATTATTATTATTATTATTATCATTATTATATTTATTATTATTATTATTATTATTATTATTATTATTATTATTATTATTATTATTATTATTATTATTATTATTATTATTTATTATTATTAATTATTATTATTATTATTTATTATTATTATTATTATTATTAATTATTACTTCCAGCCCAGACCATATCATGGTGCCTCAAACGTTAGACCTGTTTCTGAAATCATTTGACCTGCTGATTCCAAAAGATTGCATCCGTTTCCCCTTATCAGCTCTAGTTTTTGAGGCACAGAACATACACATATGCCACTCTGCACTTTTCTGCCCCACAAAACCGAAGGATATTTTAATGTAGTGTTTAATTTAATATATTTTAGCATGAAGGAAATACGTTTAAATATTAAATCTTTTCATTTCATATTAAAAGTAAAATTTAATGAAACACTTTTCATTTACTCGATACACGAGAAGATGCGTTATAGGACTTGCGAGAATGAGTTCTGACAGGACAATTCCGCAATAGATATTAACAATAGTCAGTCATCATATGTGAGTTCCATCTTCATTGGTATCTGGCTTACATTATTTTTATGAATGGGTGAAATCTTTCACGTTTTTCTTTGCATAGATCACCAAGGTTCTGTGGAATGCGATCTAAGTGACTGCGCAGATAGTGGACTTTAACACTCATGCTACAGCCTAGCATTTTGAAATTAAACGTTAATTGAGTGTACTTATCTAGCTTCTTTTTCCTAAGAAAGTTTTTCACAACAAGAATAAATGAAGACCAGGCACATGATTCAATTTCATTCATTGATTCTATGAAATGTGAGTTATTTATAAGTTGTCTGATCCGCTCCGCGAGCCGTCGAAAATTCCATTTTTCAGCTTTTTGATGGTAAGTCCAGGTAGCCTACGAGTTATGTATTCTATGAACCAACTGTCTTTCTTCAAAGCCTTTACAAATTGTTTTAACAGGCTTGCTTTATATGCAGTGGTGGCACAAGGATTTTATCTCGTGGTATTAAAGGTTCATTGATTATACTGTGTCCTCCAACTACCACATATTCCATCTGAGGCCAATCTTTTCTTGTTCAATGTTCATGTTTTGCTCTACTATCTGAAAAAGAAAATTCTTCAAATCTTCCCAAATTACCCATCGATGCTCTTGGTAATTAATCTTTTTCAACACTAAAGAGATGGTCTGGTATTCTTCCTTCATCCTGGTGGAGAGACCAATTGGAATAGGACGTATTTGCTGCCGCTATGTAAAAGAACACCTTTTAAACCTAAGTTTTTAACTGTCATTGAAAAGGCTCCACTCACTTGGCATATATTCTGAAAGACCAATTTTCCCAAGAAGGTTTCCGATGTCAAATCTTTTTCTCCACCTCGACAAATTAGTTTTCGTTCCAAACTGAAGCATATTCTTTTCTTTTAGTCTGGAGGCAAGCAACTCAGACAATTTCTTGGAAAGATTCAAGTCCATGATCAAACCATTCAATTCATTCACTATGTGAAGTTGTTTTTAAATCACTATCACTGTCCAAACTTTCTATACTATGTGAGATATCAGACATGCAAGACTAATCCTCTGACAGATGCGGAAGTTCACGGAAAGTTGGGACGGGTACAAGATCCGATTGTAAAACAGGTCTCCTATCTGAAGGCAGGTCATGGTAAGCCCTCTTATCACGATTATTTCGATTAATTCCTATGCATTAACAATACAAAAATAACACTCATCGAAGTGGTTTCTTGGTTCTCTCCAAATCACTGGTACACCAAATTCCAGGCAGCCTCATTTCCCGTTTGTCCACTAGCGCAAATGCTCTGTACCCGTTTTGCATGCAATATGAGGAGCTCATGGCTTGTTTTAGATCTCCAAGCTTGACACCAAATACCTACATATTTTTTTATCAGAACTCAGAAATGGCTTCCTACATCCCTTCATTGTGAACTCCCACATATACGCAAAAAGAAAAAAAAAGGCTGGCAGTCAGCTTTTAAGTTGAAGTAACTATAAACCTCTGCTGTTGATCTCAAAATGAAATGATATGAGTGGGAATATGTACACACATCATATACAATTATAAATATTATATAGTTAAGTTACTTACTTTCACTTTTTGGAATGTAAAAACTACAGCTGGATATATGTAAGCATCTCACTATATCTGTTTTTTCACAGAAAAGCAACGCCATATAGCAGAAACAATTAATTTTGGAAAACTTGTTAGAATTTAAATCTATGCGTGGCTGTTTTACACAGATCAGGTTGGGAAATCTAAAAATGACATAAAGGTAAATTAAATAGTAATTGAAAGGTCATAATACAGAAAAACAGTAATTTATTTAAAAACTTAACATATATCGTCCAAATAAGAAAACTTCGTTACATTTCCGGAAATCTGCCAATAGAAATCAAGAGGGACGACTCGAATTTTTAAAAATTCCAACCCTATCTAAGAAACTAAATTGATGCGGTCTAATCAATTCAATTTTCTTCGAATCAGCGCCACAATTTACCTCAGAAGAAAGTCTAAA